>JAUELE010167894.1:0-13770 GCA_031471655.1 Diodora aspera
CACTTATAAGTACGAACAATTTCTAAACCCTTTAGAAATTGTTCGTACTTATAAGTGTTTAGGTGTGCATTTGTCAAGCTCAGGATCATGTTACCGGGCCCAAAAAGTGTTATCACAACAGGCCTGGAAAGTAATTCTGTTATATGTTATATATAAAAAACCCATCGGATTATGATATATTAAATGGTGCATATTTGTTTCAGTATGGTCCAGCAGTAAAGGGAATACATTTTTGAGCGTACAGGGTGAACAATGTATTGTTTAGCTACGGTTTGGGTAATATGTGGAACAGTCAGCTATCGATAATCCACACCATTGCAGGCAGAATTTAGGCAAAGATGTATTGACATTGATAATCAACAGTATGTCGAAGCCCTTAGCAAGTTAGCTAGTCTAGAGTTTTATAGACTTATTAAATCTGTTAATAAATTTGAACAGTGTTTATCGGTTGTATATGTCAAGGTATGCCGCATCGCGCTCGCAGGTCTTCGGACTTCAGGACATGATCTGATGTTTTCAAAGGGTAGGCAAGTACAACTCCCTAGACACGAAATGCTTTGCCCGCTATGTATAGTGCCGGAATTAGAGACCGAGTTTCACTTCGTGGCCATTCCATGATGATCTGAGGCAATGCATCCAACCGAAATACTCCTAGGCACATACTTCGTTTACTAAATGTGTAACTTTGTTTAGCTTTGTTTAGCTTTGTTAACTCCAGCCACATATATTTTTCTTGCACTCAAAAAACGAAATAAATTCTTGGGATTTAATTGAGTATTATGTTTTGTATGTTTGGTCACTCTTTGATGTGACCTCTGGGATACTAGTCCCGCGTTTGCTAGTTTGCTAAAATGACTGCTTTGTGTGGTGGTCCATGCTAATGCTATAACACTGCTGAATTTCGCAAATGTATGACGGGCTGGTGGCCTCAATACAAAACTAAACTAAATATGAAACTGTGACTGATCAACATACGTTTAAAATCCACAAAATTATAATACACAATGTATATCATTTAATATTGTAGAATGTTTGTTACATGTAGGTGCCTGATATATGCCATAACATGTGTTTCAAATTGCAAAGTTCATTGATCCACGACGTTTGAAGTATGGACTAATGTTTTCACTTCTTTACTTTGCTGTTCAGATCTAGTTTCCGCTTGGTAACTTCGAAAGATGTTTCCAGCATTTTAATATGAAAACAGAATCTATTTAATCTCACAGCGCCATGTCAAAAGTATTCGCGATTTTGTCAAAATGACGGACGTGGAAGTGACTCGACTCGCAACTTTGAAAGTTCTTTAATAAACCAAAAGTCATCGTACTCACATCAAAATTTGGTCAGACGACCTTTTTCCGTATGCAACAGGCAATTATCCTTGAAATTGATTCGTATTAATCTTGAATGAAATCCGCCGTCACGTTTGTTCAGAAGTCGTGAACGGGTAGAAAGAGCTCAGCGCCGGTTTTTATGTTTTGGGCGATGAATTGCATGTGCTTTTCATTCTTATCCACACATTTTCAATGACATTCAAGCCAGGAGATTGTGCCGGCCATGTCATAGTGTGGATATTGTTCTTGCAAATGCATTCTTGTGTCACACTGGCCCTTTGGATAGGGGTTTTGTATATTTATTTTTACGAACAATAAACACATTGAACTGTTACTGGATGGACGTAAGAATCACGGCCTATGTTATAAGCATGCGTAATGTCTCACAAAAAATGCCCTTTGTTTGTTTTTTTATAGTGCAAAGCAAACTTGTTTTCCCGCGCTCGCCGATTTTTCGGGGTTGATCTGTTCGCGATGCATTTTCTCGGCTTTCAGTTGTTTGATATTTTTTTCCAAATAGACAAAACTGTTGAGTCTGAAATACCTAATAATGTAGCAGCTTCTTAACACCGAATCCCACTTACTTTTAAATCTATGATGATTTGTTTTCTGCTCTTCGCCAGTGTCCCGGATTTACGACCCATTGTTTAAAAACAGTGTTTGAAAGCCACCCCGAAGCAGACGACGTGTGACGTCACAATGGCTACGTCCGGCACCTGGCCAGCGTTCTGTGGACATGTACACATTGTTGTGCGTTATATATCACCGCGACACGAAAATGATATCTGCAAGACATTAATTGTCTCTTGCGATGCAAAATCGCGAATACTTTTGATACGGCGCTGTACATAGTGTAAGTTTCACAGAATTTACAAGTGCAATTATTACCTTTGTAGTTGCAAACAGAGTATAAATTCGCAAACACATTGAAATATCTGTGTTAGTTTCTGTGACATTTCGTAGTACATGTACTTTTATCGTATGACGTTCCGTTTCCGTTTCGGAGGTTTTGTTTTAACTTTACCCGTGTAGTCTGCTGGCAAAAATAGCGGTTTTTCCAAAGCACTGCTTTTTGTGTCAGAAACGTTTTTCATTAAAGTTCATTAATGTGCGTATATTTTTCATCAATTAATCTTTTTAAAATGACATACAACACAGGTAAGAGCGGTACAGGTCTCATAACGGGAAAGAAATGGAAACATTGGGAAGTTAGGTTGACGGCTGCATGTGTCTGCCCAGATATAAGCCGGGGCGGGGCTAATGATTTTTTTTTCTTTTCTGCATTGTCATTCAATATTTATGGACAATAATTGATCGATATTTAGTTACTGATACAGTAATCAAGAAAACTAGTATACATTAGCAGTGTTTACAACAGTGATTTTAGTTCCTCACTATTTAGTTTAACGTTTTAAGTTTTAACGCCATTAACTCAACTGCAATTTGTTACAGGTGAGTGCATGAGTGATGAGTTTGTGAGTTTAAGGTTAATCAACGCTTACTTGTCTTATCATAAGGCAGATTCCTCACATATTAGCAATCATCAATTATTTTGCTGTGAACTTCAGTAATAATTTTACTAGATGACTATCAAATAAAAACCCTGTATAGCAACAAAAACTACCGCTTATAACTAAAATGTATTTGCATCATGAATGATTTACTTAGCATTTAAAATAACCAGTATTAATTTAATTACTTGTCATCTTCAATTACAAGAAATTACTTAAACTTCCTTAAAATTAATACGATAAGTATGGATTATTCAGATAGTGACGAAGCTTGTTACTTACACTAATTTTCATTATATTAATTAATATTAAGTAATACCTTTTTTTCAGTAGGGAAACTATATTAGCTCCTGTAAATGCACAGTTCTGCCGATTTCTGGAGAGGAACAGGTCAGTCACTTCTTGCACCTACTTAAAATACACGTGTTATTTTTATTCATTCATTCATTCATTTATTTGCACATAGAATAAGAGAATACGTTAACTGACGGAGCGTCCACCGTGTGACTGATTCTGCCTCACCCCCTCCCACCTTCTGTCACTGTCCAGAGAGGTATAACCCCGTCCTCTTTGTGATCTGGCTTGTAACATATGGTAACAGACTTCATCACAGTGTCCTATCTTTCTTTCGCTGTCAAAAGAGATCTCTCAAGAGAAAGTCCATTGTTTCCTTCAAAGTACTCGCGAGAGGCGAGATTTCAAAACACTCGTGTGATCGCCGTGACCGACTATGCCTGTCTGCGTCGAGCACAGATCTAGAGCTGCATTGTGTCGATTTAGCGTGTATAGATCCGGAGTGTCCGTGACAGAGGACGAGGGCGTGAGATGGGATGGGTGGGGGCGTGTCTACAAGGATATTACTTCATGGAAATACAAACTTTTCTAAAAAAAAGTGTGGACCAGTCGTTAGTCCCACTTTATGTATTCTTTTGCGTGTGAAAATTCATTTGTGCAGGAAACGAAAATAAATTTGAAAAAGTCTTAGAAAAGGGCTGGAATTTTAACTTCATATAACTTCAATTGAATGAATATATGCTCAGAATGTTTTATAACATCATTTATCAAGATCATATTTTAAATTTAAATTTGTCACCTGTCAATCACGTTGGCAGAGGCACGGCTGTGCAATGGGTGTGCTGGTTTGGACACTTTTATTTATGCTAACTAATTTCACTTTCCCGGTGCCCCTCCAAGTGATCTAAAACTCATTCTCAGGCGTTCATATGACATTGACAATAGAGTGTGTCATCGTTAAAATACTGTTCCGATCTATGTACCATTTACTTGAATTACGTTGCTGTGTACACATGGGCTCTTCTTACTACGACTGACATTTTGAAGTAATTTGATTTCACCAGGCAGAACAACTGTTTTATCCGCCCTCCCCCACTTCCCGGCACCTATCGGACATCAACTGGAAACCCATGAAGGTTTCCGGAGTCTAAACGCCGGCCTTTCAGAGAAAATAAATACTCAAACTGAATCTGCAGTATCAAATCAATGTCTTTATTGTATGTGGCGAGGACATGAATACATAGTGGGTGCAAAACGAAACAGGATGTCATTTCCTTTCAAGCACATTGTAATAATTATACCTTTTACAATACACTGAACAACCATTGTTGTCGGGGCTGTTTTTCAGAGTAGGACGGGGACGATCACCAACTATTCTTTTTCATGTAGCGTTGCAGTAATCATTTGCGTACAAACGTTCAAGAACAGTAACATGTACAGACGAATGAAACCAACAGTGCTGCCACCTATCGGTACATTATCCAAGAACAGTACATGCCCGGATCCAGAGGGCAGCACAGGGAGCACGTGCCCCCTCTCCCTTAGTTCACCCGTGTAATGTTTCTTGCACCAAATCAACCCCAAACATATTATGAAAACTCGTGAAATGGGCATCATTTTGAGTGATAATTTTTCAAAATGTTCCAGGGGAAGCAGTTCCCGGACCTCTCTTGAACACAATATCTTTCATGACCTATGTTGTGCCCCCCTCCCCCTTTACACAAATTCTGGATCCGCCCCTGCAATAACATGTACAGACGGATGGAATCAACAGTGCTGCTTCCTGTCGGCACGTTATCGTACCCCAATAGACTCTGCTTGCCGGAGCGAGAAATTGGACTACAAACGGGAAACATAACCAATGGTTTGCGAAATAAATCACTGGTGCCAGGTTTGGTGCTACAAATGTGTTTGCTTATCAGCTCATTGTACGTTCATTACCCGTGGACCAGGAACGTCGTATTGGTGTTTTTTGTCTGGTTACGTTTCGTGTTGACAGTTACATTTCGCTGTCTGCATTCAGAGCCTATACACATGGGTTCTGTATGATCCATATATGAGCAAGAGTAATACATGTACTTTATTTGGCACGGCTACGCTAGAAGCGTACTATACAATTATGGTTATCCTTCTTTGTGTTTCTTCGTTCTTCTTTCTATTCTTCCGTCCACCCATCCGTTATCAAATAATAAGCTGACTCTCAAATCGTCAACTGCAAACTATAAGCCAAGTTCATAATGAGTACAATGAACTGGCATTCATAGACAACATGACACGTTCGGACTGAAGAATGTTGGTTAATGCAAAAACTCTATCTCTCTCACAGACACGCGTGCGCACATGCACACAATCATAGATCCAGAACAACTTTAATTTTCGCTTTGTAAGAAACAACGTACTTTCGGAATGACCCAAGCTGGGTGATACTTGACGGCAAGCTACTCCACTGGTAGCTGTTACAGTCGTCACGTGTGTTTTGCACAGTCCCGTGCCCCTGGCCACAGAAACAAGCAGCCGTTTGTGGATATCCAGTGCGGCTGGCACACCTTAACCTGTCTACCTTAGTAATCAATGAGTCTTTATGTAAGATCAAGCACGTGATTTAGATAGGAAATGTAGCATATTGCCAGCCGTAGAATCTCGATCTTCGAAAGTTTTTTGTCAGGCGGCAATGTAGGCAGTAGTTTTCTCAGTTCTGCAAAGGCAACATTGAATGCCTCCACTCTAATTCTCTCTCTTGTCGCATGCGCAGTGCGGTATTTGAGCGTGGCTCGGCGACGTCTACGCCTTTCTTCGCGACTCAGCTGTGCGTTCTCCTGGTTCCTGTGACCCCGCGAGCTGAATGATAAACTGTCCTTGCAGTCATCGTCAGAGTCCCGGATGTCGCCCTCCGTCGCCGTTAATCCGTTCTCCAGGCTTGTGAAGGTCATGGGATCTGACGTCACTTCCGTATGCATTTTGTCGACTTCGGGATCGTCGCCAGGGACCCTGAAACAATATTACTTAAAATTACTATAAACACCCCATGAATAACATATTATTGAAAAGATTATTTAACCAGTTAAACGTTATAGTCAATAATGTATGTTTTACTTCTTGAACATGTTTCACGATTGCCCAGTCATATAAGGTAACTTAGACTGACTGCAGTCTCCGAAATGTATTTATTATTTTCTTTTTATGTATTTTGCATAGAGTATATATTTATTGTAGAGAGCCTTGTGTCTCCTCGGCCGAATTTCAATCAGCCATCCCTAGACTTGCATTTTTATAGACTTGCCAAGTCTCTTAAGAAAAAAAATTACAGACTAAAGGTAACTATGTGTGTAATTATATTACTCATGATGTAAGTCAGGTATTAATTTAAGTAGTTCTAGGGTCATGACACTTTTTACAAATTATATGCGAGAAGTGTGCCTTACTAAAGCAATCGATTATCGTAATTACCGTCGATGGCAATATGTTAAATGATTATCGATATTAAACATTGTAACATCGATCATCGTGCGATTGGACACCCACAGAATTAACGTTGCAATTCGATCGTTGTCGATGACTGATCGAGTTTTCGTTACTGATAATCAGTATATGAATTCTAGTCCATTTAGCAATCTACAGTAACAAAGAAAATTTCATATACATCACTAGTTTTTACACTGGTTTTAGTTTATTTGTTTAGTGTGTTCAGTTAAAGTCATTAATTATCACAACTGAAATGTGTTACAATTGAGTATGGGGGACTGAGTTGGGTATTTTTAGGTCAAACCCGAATTGTTGGGTCACACGACAGACCCCTCGCATGTGAAAAACCATCAGTTATTTTTCTGTCAACTTCAGCAATAATTTTACTTGATGACTATCAAATATTTACAAATTATTTAAAGAGGCTACTTAGAATACAAATCATGTACAGGAATAAAATATAATTTATTTGCATCATGAATTGGTTTACTTAATATTAAAAATAAACAGTATTCATTTAATTATTTGTCATTTCAGTTACTACACGTACCTCAAATTATTAAAGTACATACAATTTACTTACAATTACATGTACTTCGAATTATTAAAGTACATACAATTTACTTACAATTACATGTACTTCGAATTGTTTGTACTAACTTTCAGTGGATATTTTACTTGTATTAAGTATCAGGTAATACATTTGTGTCAGTGAATCCGTCATAATACACGTTCATACATAATGCACGTTCATACATAATACACGTTCATACATAATACACGTTCATACATAATACACGTTCGGTGTGTTCTAGAAAAACATGTTTTCATCTCGCTGGCCTGGTAACAAAGACGAGTGAAAATCAGGTTTGGCAAGTGGTTGCTGATTACCACTCGTCCACAAGTACATTTCCCAAGCATCCAAAATTAAATTATTGAAAACTATACCCTGAAGTTGAAGCCTACTAAGCCACTTACATTTTATATTTTACTCACTGCAAGACATGAATGGTTCATGATACATCTGCCAATACAACTGTTGTGTGGCATTTCAGTTTGTTTACATTTTTAATCTAAAACTAATTTCAATGTCTTTGGTTACTTTTAACCAATCGAGAAGGATGTTAAATAGTAGATTAAATACAAAATATACAGAGTATTGTTTCAGGACATCATTAATTTTATATCTTAAAAGAATCCGTTTTTGAAAAACCCCGTAGACGGATACAAACACTACCAGCAGATACCAATATAGTCATATGAGGATTGTTCAATGACACTCATACTTGTTCTTAAATTAAAAAGCAAAACAATAGTTAAAATAGTGTACTTGTATTTTTGTAACGCCAAAGAAGATTTAAAGGCATGCATTCATGTGCCCTAGCTTAAGATTATTGTTTAGGATTGAAAAATAAGCGTTTAATCGGTGACTAAAACGTTCAATACATCATATTTCATTTGTCTTGGATAGTTTTGATAATAGATTAAATTCTTTATTGTTTTCAAGGACAAGTGGCTTTTTTCAGTTAGGACGTATGCTGTCAGCCATGCACTTGTCCACTGGACGAGTACTGTCAGCCATGCACTTGTCCACAGCATGAGTGCTGTCAGTCATGCACTTATCCGCTGGACGAGTACTGTCAGTCATGCACTTGTCCGCTGGACGAGTACTGTCAGTCATGCACTTGTTCGCTGGACGAGTACTGTCAGTCATGCACATATCCGCTGGACGAGTACTGTCAGTCATGCACATATCCGCTGGACGAGTACTGTCAGCCATGCACTTATCCACTGGACGAGTACTGTCAGCCATGCACTTGTCCACTGGACGAGTACTATAATTCATGCACTTGTCCGCTGGACGAGTTCTATAAGTCATGCACTTGTTCGCTGGACGAGTGCTATAATTCATGCACTTGTCCGCTGGACGAGTGCTGTCAGTCATGCACTTGTCCGCAGGACGAGTGCTATAAGTCATCACTTCTCCGTTGGATCAGTGCTGTCAGTCATGCATTTGTCGCTGGACGAGTACTGTCAGTCATGCATTTGTCGCTGGACGAGTACTGTCAGTCATGAATTTGTCGCTGGACGAGGACTGTCAGTCATGCATTTGTCCGCTGGACTCAAGAAACAAAGACTCCGACGGACAAGTAAGGAAGAAAATTTCTACGAGTTAAGAAGCCAATTTTATTGATGATTGTTATATGTTCAGGTCATGTGACGATGGCTGGCTGCTAAATGGAATTAGTCAGGTGTCGGGTTTATCAAAATTTGTGACGGATTCTGTGTTGGAAAAGTGAATTAGGCTCTTTATTGATCAGAACAAACAAGAGGAGCAAGATTCGATTTGCTCGACGGCTAATTGTCAAATGAATCTCAGAAAGCCCTCCATCTGTCCAGGAATTTCAGAGACGCATTGTTGGAATCCAGGGCGCGACAAACTCCAGTCTAGCAACCACCGACTGCAATAAAGTGGCACACGCTTTCCCTCAGAGGAGTAATAATGGTCATATGGGATATTTCAGATTCCAGAAGGTTCGTGTTTTTAAGTTGACTGTATATATAGTTAATGGGAACATTGGTTTAGTTACAGATGTCATTTGAATAGCACTCACTTAATATTAGTCCCAAAAACTAGAGACCCCCCCCCCCAAAAAAAAGTGAATGTAAGGGCCTTCTGTGTTTTGTAAAAGCGGTTCATTCAATCTTTTATGTGAAGATTGATCTGTGTCGAAGCAAGACACTTACGTACACTGGTGAACATGTATTACTTAATATTACTTACTCTAAGTAACATATTCACTGAAAGTTAGTGAAAATCTTTGTCACTATTTCAATTATTCGAAACATCATGGTACTGATAGATACATCATGATACTGATAGATACATCATGGTACTGATAGAAACATCATGATACTGATAGAAACATCCATATATTGATAGAAACATCATGATACTGATAGATACATCATGATACTGATAGATACATCATGGTACTGATAGAACACCATGATACTGATAGAAACATCATGATACTGATAGAAACATGATGATACTGATAGATACATGATGATACTGATAGATACATCATGGTACTGATAGATACATCATGGTACTGATAGATATATCATGATACTGATAGATACATCATGAAACTGAAAGATATATCATGGTACTGATAGAAACATCATGATACTGATAGAAACATCATGATACTGATAGATACATCATGATACTGATAGATACATCATGGTACTGATAGATACATCATGGTACTGATAGATACACCATGATACTGATAGAAACATTATGATACTGATAGAAACATCATGGTACTGATAGAAACATCATGATACTGATAGATACATCATGATCCTGATAGATACATCATGGTACTGGTAGATACAGCATGATACTGATAGATACATCATGATAATGATAGATACATCATGATACTGATAGAAACATCATGATACTGATAGAAACATCATGATACTGATAGATACATCATGATACTGATAGGTACATCATGATACTGATATATACATCAAGATACTGATAGATACATCATGGTACTGATAGATACATCATGATACTGATAGATACATCATGATAATGATAGATACATCATGATACTAATAGATACATCATGATACTGATAGATACATCATGATACTGATAGTTTTCTTTGTTACTGTGGGCTGGCAATTGAAAGGAATTCATATATCGGTTATCAGTACTGTTTCTAGATATCGGTCCATTTTGGATAAATATCGAATGGCTAAGCCACGATAAAACATGCAGCAGCTCTCGGCTGCATGTAGTGCCTCGACTTATGGGCAGAGACATGCAGCGGTCAGCCTGACTTCACGATTAGAAATTAAACAACAACTCCGAACCGGAAGCGGAATGTCATCTTATATAAAAACAAAATGTCGCACAAATGCTTCAATTTATTTACGAAAGTTTACTCTGTATGCAACTACAAATGAAATAATGTGCATTTGTAAAATCTCTGACACTATAATTCTACTTTGTTAATTGATTCTGTTTTCATATCAAAATGCGGGGAACATATTTCGCAGTTACCTCCGGAATCTAGGTCCTGATTAACAGCAATAAACTATGTGACCAGTAACGTTGAACACAATGTATGACTTAATATTACTTAATATAAGTAAAGTATTCACTGAAAGCTAGTAAAAATCGGTGACACTATTTAAAAATCTGTAGTAATGCGAAGTAGTTTCTAGTAATTTCCAGTCACCAAAGAAAACAGGTAATTAACTTAATACTGGTTATTCTAAATGCTCTGAAAATCATTCATGATGGAAATAATTTTTACTTATAAGCAGTATTTTAAAAATTTCTATGCAGGATTTTTATCCTATGTATTCCCTATCAGTAATTTGTCATTATGTGATAGTCATCTGGTAAAATGATTACTGAAGTTCACAGAAATATAATTGATGATTGATGACATGTGAGAGGTCTGCCGTGTGAACAAGTAAGTAGTTGCTAATCGACCTTAAACTCACCAACTCAGTCACTCATGCACTCACTAAGTAATCCATTTAAGTGTTATTCGTAGGATTTTAAAGTAAATGTAAGTAATACTCCATAATTTCTAGTAATTTTAAGTCATTTTCCAGGATCTTAAGTAAACAACTACCTTATGACTTTACTACCAGTGAGATGAGGACAACCTGAGCTTATGACTTTACTACCAGTGAGATGAGGACAACCTGAACTTATGACTTTACTACCAGTGAGATGAGGACAACCTGAGCTTATGACTTTACTACCAGTGAGGCGAGGACAACCTGATCGACCTTATGACTTTACCGCCATAGGAACAACCCGTGTTTTTGACCTGTCAGTGGGATGAGGTCAGCCCGTGTTTATGGCAGTACTGCTTGTAGATAAGGACAATCTGAGCTTATGACTGCCAGTGTGATGAGGACAAAGGTAGAGGGGGATACATTCAGATACCGTCCGCCCTGTTTTCGTTCTGAATCCGTTGTAAATTGTGCTTGTCTTTGATCCCTGTGGAGAGCCAATGACGTTTTGACAATTGCCTTCATTAAAGGAACTTCTAATTGTCTTAGCTGCTTTCAAATTGGCTTGTCATTTGTCCTTTCCCCTAGGGAACTCCAAATGTCAATTACGTCACGTAACAATCATGACATTAGCTCTTAGTTAACTTTTAGTTCTCGGTGAGACACGAATTGCGGATGTCACCTGAATATTCCCGGCTGACAAGTTAAAAACTTGTCTGGTACAATTCGATTACAATCTCCCCCAAGAACTGCGCAATGTGATGAAAGTTTAGTTGCTCGCAGTGTCACAAGATGGAAACGAGAGTCTTGATTTAAACGCTGAGCTTGTATTTTGTACCTATCCTAGCTTGATACTCCTCTGGCCTCCACTTTATAAGCGTATGCATGCACACAAACAAAAAGTCTAATGCAAAGATAATGATTTTTCCAACGGTACAATTTTGTGTTTATCACGTTTATCCTTCGGTATCAAAGTTTCAAACATAATTGAGTAGACAGATGTCCAAAGACAAAAAGGGAAAGTATGCCTCTATATCTGCGGATAGCAGCACTAGAGTGCCGTATTCTTTAGTCAAAAAGTGCTGCTCAGATAAGAAACTGAGACGGGTTTGGCAATTGCCCCAATGAGATTTGTTAACGAGAGAAAACAGTCTTCTTAAAAGGCAATGACACGGAATCGCTTTCTCTGATTTCTATGCAAAGAGAGCAATAACGACATGTGAAGGTCAAGTGGCTTCGCTCGATGAGTAAACCTGTTTATGGCTCCTCAGATGGTCTTGGATTACTTGACGAGATGATATTAACACTGGTCGAGAATTGACCGGGTCCACTCCCGAGACCGCACTGCAAGGACACGCAAACTGCATTTACAGATTCGGCTCCTTTTCATTTGGGATCAGGTGCGGGGACCATTAATTGGGTTATGTCTGATCCGACCTGAATAATGCCAGTTAATACGAGATCATGAGGTCTGCTTCGAAATTATTGACCCCAAGCTTGTGGATTGAGGATCTACAAGGGAAATGGTGTTTCAACGCAGTATTTAAGCTGTGGATTGTAGGCATTTGTTTGCCAGTCAAATCACTTGTCACATAGCTGCCACACGTGAATGAAGGGAGACAACTGTGTAAACATACTTGAATAAACTGGAACTAAGAGAGTGCATGAGAAACGGGGAATCCACTGCCGAGTCTCGTAGAACTCCTGTCGCCTTTTGGGGTAAGACATGGCCAAAGTTCCAAAGAAAAAGCAAGGTATATGGGATTTTTAATGAGAATTGTACTGCAGCCACTTGGTCCCGAGCTGACGAGTTCCAATAGGAACACAAAGTGGCGCTCCCTCGAGACCCATTTCTGGTAATTGTCGTAATTTGGTATCGCCTTACGGTGCCTGATGTCTTTCCATGCATTTGAAATTCGTACTAGAAGAATGTACAATCATATTAACCATGTCAAAGATACGGGTTCTCGGTTAATTGGCGTCGCCCCTGTCCGGAGGAAGGTACTCAATTACAACCAGGCTGATTCACGTTAGCGCGTGCTCCGTCCGAGCTGTGAAGGTTGCGACCCAGAACACTCGATTCAGTAGTTTTGACACTTCCTCATCAATTACAGTCACATCACAGACCTCTCAGCGCCTCATCGCCACCTTGGCGATGTTGCAATGTTAACAGAACGTTTAAACACAATTACCGTCACTGCCGCTGTCTGACTTCTGTAGCTCAGCATAAGGCTCCGACATAAAGTCCGACATTTTGAGGCAGATTGCGCCCTGTGAAGGACGAAGGTGTCCGACAACAAGGACGGGTCATACATTACATCGGGAAACCTAATTGCCAGACCACGATTTGCTGTTAAAATCCCATGAAAGAAATTTCCTAAAGAATACTAAACTGTAGGTTAGCCAACATTTCGCACTAAGCCCAACATGCAATTGGCTTGGTCAACGGTCCCCTCAGACTATGCTCAGTGCCGTAGCAGCAATGGTCGCAGGTGCCCCCCAGTTTTTTTCACATGAAAAAAAATTAAAATCGATATTTTTGCAGTCTAAACTCAAAACAACGTAAAACTTTATAAAACCAAACTAAAGCAGAGATAAGATAAATAAAA
>JAUELE010168000.1:0-13770 GCA_031471655.1 Diodora aspera
AAAAGGGACAACACAGGATCGATAGTAAGAAATTGAAAGCAAAAGATCCCCATTTTAGTCGCCTTGTACGACAAGCACTGGGTAACTGAGGCCCTATTCTATCTAAGTGACACAACGTCACTCCCCGGAAGCCCCACAGGGTCCATGTGAATGAGGAAAGAGTTCCTCCCCCGACTTTCCGTATACCAGGATACACTAAATAGCTCATCCTCGAAATCCAGGGCACAATGGCTCCGCCAACGTTTGCCGTATACCCTGGATGTACTCTTATTCAGCACAGTCGTTTTGTGTGTATGGAAAGTCCAAATCTGCTAAACCAATGAAATGTTGCATTTACTGCACGAGAAGTAACGCTTGATACATTTAATCACATAACGTCTTTACTTCGCCGAGTGTTAGAAGAGACGCGCCACATCATTGGACGCATGCCTTCACCATGAAAGCATCACTGATTGGTCAAAACGCCCGCTTCGAGATGATCGTCGTAGGTAGGAGTGATTCCAAGGTATGTCACGGACCGTTGGCGGAGTCATATATGTCATGGATTTCGAGGATGTAAATAACTAACCCTAATCCTAAAACGACATTGCATGCGAGTGCGATGGTTAGGTTCAGTTAGTTCATGCATCCTATTATATAGAAACATAAGCGTGGGAAACAAAACAACTCTTACCATTTGGGATATTGAATTCCTGATGAAACCAGGTTGACCATTGTGTTGGCATCTGGTCCTGGAAAGTTGGGGCTTGATATCCATGCCTAGCTCGGTAGATCACTTCACCGAACTGTGTTCGGCAAAGAGGCCTGTATACGAACGGTCCATGACGCCGCAAACTTATTTGATGGTTGGGAATGCAAGTATCAGTTTGCTAGTGTCAACACCAGCTCTATTGCAAAGCGTGCTCCATATTTGGAAAACATTCACATTTGTTAGCCCTTGAGAGTAGCGGTCCACAACCGTTTGACACCATCGAGGTCTTTATGCACTCCTTGATCCCCCATTGACCTCCAGTAGTGAGACAGACTGCATACCAAACCCTGCAGGACCGTTGTTCTGTGTCCTCTCCATCCGTGAATACTCCCTATCATAAATAGGGACACAATAATGACAAACATGTTTACTGTCATTGTGGAAATCATAAGAAATTTACAAATTCTTAGAGGAATATAACTTTTAGTCCCCAAAAGTTCAATCGACCCCTCCGCAGTTATGGAACTCTTTTGACCCCCAAGTATTTGTCGGCCCTATAGTCAGTCTCATCGGCCAGCAGGGGTCGATATCGACCAGTTTGGATATCCCTACTCTAGAGTCATACGCATCATATATCGAACATGACAAAATGATACTCTGTGGTACATGTACCACATACATGAGGCTCTTTTCATTAGTCATTGAATAATATCTCTGTCACCGTGATTTGTGTTGTTCTACAACTATGATCTGATTTGTTATAAACGGGGAACAAGTTGGAGATAACCTAAACAAGACTTTTTATGAATACTAGTAATTGTATGAAGACGCCAAATTTAATCACTGGGAAACATTCTTCTTACAAGACGATTTCACTTTTTACCATACGGTCTTATTGACAAAATCGCTGCACTGAGGTAATGAGAGGGTCCGGAAGATCTCGACTTATTACGCGTATAGTTGTTATTAAAACTACAAACGCAATGATGGCAAGGACGTGGAGTGTGTTTGTTGTAGCGATCAGGTTACAACACTCGGAGATATGAGTGTGCTGTACAGAAACTATAAACTGGGGGCTACAGGCCAAGATATGTTATTGATCTGTAATTTTCATTCTGTTGCATCCACAATAACATCTCACATTGCCGGGCTTGTGTTCAAGATTACATTGGAAGGATATTTATAACTGTTGATAAATTTTTAAATTACTCAGAAGACCCCACTCTAATTACATTCTAATATCTATGAAAATAAGGCGGTGGTTATAATTATATGTATCATAACTTCACGGTCATAATAAGGTCTTATTATGATTAATTCTGTATAAATGTGTGTTAGGATACACATACCACGGTATAATCAGCTGGCATTTCTCGAATATCAGCCTATATTGCTTTAAATGTGACAAGATAATTTAAAACTGATATTTAGTAATTACCAAGGTGTTGATGTCATTTTTCTAATTTTCCAAGAGGTACACTATTAAAAAGTTATAAGTTTACTTGTCACATCTAATTGCGCAGCACAGTTAAAATCTATAACAGGGATTATACGACGCCTCCTCAAACAATGGCTGACCTCAATGTTTCACCAGGTACAATCTATGAACAGACCAATTAACCCAACGTTATAAAAAATATCACTGTCCCTTATCTGCTGATGTTTTGTTTACACTGCGACAATCTCTTGGTCTCTTCTCGTCACAAACCGAGCGAAATTGAGCTCTGTTATATATGTGACCCAAGCTGTTTTCCATCCAGGAGGAAAATCTGGTGCTTTAAAGATAAGGAGGGACACTTCATTAAAATAGACAGTTGAATTAATAGACTCTCTTAAGCACTATGGTTTAGGCATATCTAGGGATTAAATCATCAGTTGACTTAGACATAAGCGTGTTTTGTTAAATACAATGATATGCAAGCGTGGAACATTGTCAGCAGGGAATACGTCGTTGTACGCTTTCCTATTATATCTTGAGCCTATTCGTTGAAACGCCCCAGGGGAGCGAGCCCGACGTAAAAGTAAACACAACATGGTTCCCCTCCACGTGTTCGCACCAGGGCAGGATTTCACAAAGCAATCTTGGAACCTCTTTCACATCATAGCCCTTAAGTAATTGTCATCTCGTTCCATTTTTCAGCTGTCTTCTGATTTCTAAGACTTAATCAGATTAATCAGAATAAAATTTTCTGGAGCTTAAAGGAATTTTGCCTGGGGTTTTGTTTTGAGGAATGGGATCCTACAAAACTAATTTCTGGTACGGTTGGTTTGATCAGAGAAGTAATTTATCCAACTGGGTCCATGATGCAGTGAAGAAATAGGCAAGCTGCGGATGATACTGACCAAACATGGTTAATATGCTGAATTTCTGCTCATGAAATACAGAGTGAACGCAGAGCCTCACGGGATTCGAAACTGGGAGTTTGGGTTCCTTGCGCAGATAGACTAATGAAAAGATGACAGAAGCCAATAACATATCCAGCAAGGTGAAAGGGGGCGCTCCACAGTGAAGGACCTTGGGTTGGGGTGGGGCAGAGAGACTCTCTCTTGAAGTTTTCTACAGAACGAAATAATTTGCCAAAATTAGGAGGCGCCCTCTTTACGCGCCTGGGATCATACCAGATCTTCTCAGGTTAGCGTTTGGCTCTCAACTGTGTCAAGCGTCTGCTCAACAATGTCTTACACTTTGCTTTAAACAGTTTTGGCTAGTTTCAGGTGGAACAATCATCGATAAATCATATTCTATTATCGGAGTATGAAGAACAATGCAAAAATAAATGTATAGTTCAGTATTTTAAATATATGAAGTGGGTTGCATCCCTTTAAAGTTAAACTTAATTTTATTAGAATTCTTAGAAATGTATTTGTTTGCAATAATTATATAAAGAAAATTTATTGTCGCGAAAGGCATATATGTAATATGTACTCAACATACAAAAATAACTTTTCGAGAGTTTCAAAGAAAACCTGAAAAATAATCTTCAGAAAAGTGTTTAACTTTCATTCGATGGTTTTATTTTCAAATCTTTCTAACGAGCGCAGAAAATACATGGATCACAGAGTGCATCAAAATGTTCTATGACCTTAAAGGCCGTCTGGAATGACCAACAAGATGTCACAGACCAAGTGGGAAGGGCTTATACTCCTATGAATTATGCAGCAAGTAATTTGAAATGGGCATTATCGATCGCAAAGCGACTACGTATAAACAGGACATCCAATCCGCTTAGTCTGTGACGAGATCTAACAAAACTCTCGAATCTTTCTTTCTTTTGGGGGATTAATACTAATTTCCCCAGTGGACCCATATTAATAGGCCTCGAAGACTCTGTGTTCTTGCTGATGACACCGAGCAAATTAGTGTACAGTTAAGTGTGATGCTTGACAAGTGCCAATAGTTACATGACTTTTCATCAAGCACCTACCGACACCGTTTTCTGCCGGTGATTAATTCACCTAAAATAAAACAACGAAGTAACTTTCTCATATTTTAATATTTTGTCCTTGCCGCTCGTGATAGGAAGTGCTACTGGTGAATTCCAGAGCAGCGATGAACTCTGACCTCCACCGGTGGGCGTTTAGATGTTAATTATGTTGATCATGTCCATCTTGCCATGTGTCCAAATAATGTTGAGTATGATAGAAGAAAATCACAGGTAATACAGCGCGCTACGTTTGGGGAACATAGACCGACGGATAGAGAGTACCTGCTTTTTTAAGGTAAGGGGGCATTTTTGTTTCAGAATATACATACAGGTTATGGACTAGGCTTATGTTTGATGATACATAAGGCATGTATCTAGAATGACAGATGAGTCATATAACTAAAATGAATTTGTCGGTAAGAAAATTTATTGTAAAAAAAGCTTTTATTTAAAATGTGCAATATAATAATATAAACTCACCAGGATAGTAATATCTCCGTTTAGAAATATACAGAAACCATCTATATACTAAATTTCTGGTAAATTACATCCTCCGTTCTCTCTAACGATTACTTAAATTCTATCTGCCGTCACTCATTATGAGAACACTAAAGACTAAACACTTTCAGAGATGTATAACTGAAGGTTTTACTAATGGGAAAATGAAATGCTTCACCAGTGAGGATCAGTAATATTTTTATATCAGGAACCAGTTAGAATATCGCCCTTTCATAGGAAATCCTGCCAACATTTCCAAGCGTGACGTTTTAGGTTTGACATATTATGTTGACGCTGAATTTTTGATTTGGGTTTATCGGAGAATATAAATACTTATGTTTCTTCAGCAGTTTTCCTGAAAACGATACGACCAGGCCTTGCAGGTTTTTCAAAAACTTCTCCAAAATTTGTTTTTGAGTAGCTAAGCATGGCTTATGATGCATCTTTCTCTTAAAATTTAAGGTCATTTTCAAAGTGTTTTGTCAGACAAAGACATTGGCTTCTTCTCCCTCACGGCTGGTTTCTCTGGACTAAAGAAATCTAGACGCTTCCAGCCTCAAGGCGAAGTATTTTCTCACAATCTAATTGATTTATTAACTTTGCTTAATTGATGAATGATCCGACGGGACTTACATCATTTTAATTCTATCAAGCGTTGTACGTACATCATACATCATACAAATTAGGTTACAAGTAATCGCCAGTATGCATTACAATCCTAAATAAAGAAATTGAATTAGAATCCGGTAGCTCTTTTGTCTTTTCTCGATCGGACCAACGAGAGTTAGGCTTAGAAGTACATGATCTAGGAGAAAAATGTTGTCGCTGCAAAGCGCAAATAAATCTTTATTGTTCAAATCTTTATCCTAATTAAAACTTTCATCAATTTAATTTTGGTATCTAATTTGTTTTTCGAAGTAGCAATTCTATAATTAGTTTGTAATTAAATATCACAACTTCCACTAAAAGTTGATATTGTTACAATATATTTTTCAACATCAACTTTCAACTACAACTGTCTCCTTAACGCACCATGTAAGTTTCGCAAATATTTTATTTTCTGAAACAGAGTATGATGACTGAAGCGACTTTTATTGGACTTAGCTATTCCGAAAAACAGATTTACTAATACTTCTACTACTACTACTAATAATAATATTAATAAACCGTTTGCTGTCAGTAAATGGTTACTGAATTTTAAGTGCCAATGAAATGCAAATCGTCTTTTCATTGACGATAGACACAGATGCGTACAGTAGAAGTGGGAATTGAGATGTAAATCTAAAATGAAAACTCAAGAAGAATGAAACATGTACTCTAGTTAAACTTAGCTTTTGTGATATGTAGCCATTAAAGTTCCAATGAACCAGACATTATAAGGTTGTGTTTGCGCACAAATCTTTTTCATCGAATGTGCCTGCTATATTATTATCATTATTATTATTATCATTATTCCAAATCATATTATTTCAGTCTGTATTTCATACCGTTTTCAAGGTAATTCAAAATGCATGTAATTATGATATATAATATACCAGAGTCTACTCACCAGATTTGTTTCTACTCTCTGACGTTCGGGTATATAGAAGCTACAAATTGCCGAAACGAATTACTCTTATGTATTATGCATTCATGTTGAAAGCTGCATGCAGATTAAGGATAGATTCTCCAGCAGTCATCGCGACAATTACATCAATAATTAATATGCAGAGGTAAGTTAAATCACAGAGAATGACATTTGTCTAATACTTTACACGTCATCAATATTTATACATGGTAATGTCATTGCAAATCTCTGGCCACTCCGCTAGCTTAGTTGGTCCGCCTATCTCTGATGACAAATTGGGTGATTGGCCTGAACGTGTGATCGCAATTGGTATATTGTGTGTTTATGTTGGCGTGTCCAAGAAATTTACTCCGTGATAATCATATGATTCCGAGGGAGAGCATCGTCATGCCTGAGGCCATCACCACTCTTCATTATGACCGCTCTATGTGGTTGATTAATTGAGACTTACACCAAGTAAAGTGAATTACGAAAAGTGGCCCCAAATCGGCGTTCCAGATTATATTGATGTTACAAACGCCGATAAGCGCGCTGGTTTGTGATACGGTACAGGCTAATATCGCTTGCAAATGCCTGCCAAATCACATTACGCCGAGCTGTCTTGCATTATGCTTTCTAGCGGGGTCTAGTCATTTCTCTATCAACCGAGGGGCATAGCACAACCAGTTTAATTCACGTCAAACGCTAAAGAACAGCGGGCTCGGCCATCACTGCTGGAATCAGGTTGTCTGAACAGGAGTAAGTCTGGAGAGATCACCAAAGGTAAGTTTAACTAGACTGCGTTTGGCATTTTTCTTTCATTTTCACTTTAGACATATATCTCAATTCCCACTTCTACTGTATTAAGTAAGCATCTGTATCTATCTTCAATGGAAAGTCGATTTGCATTTCATTGGCACTAAAAATCCAATAACCATTTACTGACAGTGAACTGTTTCACTGAAGTTTTGTTACCATGTAAGTCATCTAAAACAGGGTTTCTGAATGAACATGTCAGGGTGTTTTTCTGCAAAACTCACCATATACAGCTTTACATCTAAAATAGTCATTTTTGAATTAATCCAGTATTTCTGTGATTGCATCATAATGTCTTTGGACCAAGAAGGAAGAATATTTTTACTCATCTTTCTGATGTTTTAATTTAGTTTAAGCTACATTTGTTTAAGCTACTAAAATTTGATATCACCCGAAGATACAAACTACATGTCGATTATTAAGCAGTCTGCAACTGTAGAAAGTTTTAAATCTATGTTGAAGACACTTGTTTAGCGATATATGTAGGTGCCTTTTTTCAGTTCATTGTATTTGCATTATATTTCATGTATGTTGATTGAATGTTGCGCATTAAACATGCCGTTTGCGGCGTGGAGTTATGGCGCGTTACAAGTAACCGTATTATTATTATTATCATTATTATGAAAGTTGTTTGGAGCGCAGTCGTTTGGCAGGAGAATAAATTAATTTGATTAATCATCATGGGACTCCTTGTTGTATAACTCTTGTTCTCATTCTGTTGACCAAGCAACAACCAGCTATCAGTTGACAAAGTATAATCTCTTGTCTGTTTGTTAGATTTTCTGCTGTCAGAATTGGTTAAACTTGGCTTATATAACCCCAGCTGGACCATTACATGTAGCAAAAAAGTCAAGTGCTATGAATAACTTAAAATGAGACAAGATATAGACAGAGTGTACACCAACTAGTTTTGCATTCTAAATTAAGACACTCTTTCTTACACAGAACACTGAACTGATATTTCAGAATAAAATACCATTTAATTTGGAGAACATTCATTAAACATAATACTCTTTTGGATTTAGGTGCATGTGGTAATTTTACACACTTGCACAAGTATAAATACAATACATAAAAATGAGTGTTGTCTCAAATACTTAGTTGTGTGTTAAGTCTTGTCTTATTTTTAAACGTTATAACAATTTTAAAAAATGTTGGTCCTACGGAACTAGTAAGAAGCTATAAACAAAACAAACAAATTATAACAAACATTTATGATTATGAAGACTATTTATACTTCAAACTTCCCGAGTTATACCCAAACCTTTTTTTTGAGTTAAATAGCAAGTGTTTGATATCGATAGTGATGTAGTCTGATCCATCCGTCCCATACATCCAGCGAGAATAATAATAATATATCCTTTCAAAACGAATCCGGTTTGATGATATTTGCTGGTGTTATAATATTCGGAATAAGGTGAGAGATCCTGGAAGTTGACTTGATAAGTAAACACAGATTTAATCTACATCAGTATACAATTTGCACAGTGACAATAGTGTTCTGCATATCCTGTTAGATTCTAGTTTTGTCTGGATTTTGTGACAGCTGGTGGCATTTTGATTCATCGACTAAACAGCTCGTGCCAAAACTAATTTGTGTCATCACACAGAAGAAAAAGTTTGACAAACGTAATAACGGAACATCAGGGCTTATTACAGTAAAATATATATCTTGTGTTTATACACCTGGTACGAAAATACACCGACAGGCTCTCCACGTAAACTGTGAAAGACTATTTATAATTATACAAACTCTTGTCTTCGTCACAGTTCAAGTTCAACAGAGGTGAGAGGTAGGCCAAAATTAGTTATTCTAATGAAGACTCTGGACATTATACAAAATACAGCCTGTATATCTTGTCATGGATAAAAGTATATCCCGTTACGTAAAATAATTGATCTTTGTCGCTTTTACTTTCAGTTGCACACTGATTGAGTTAATATTCTGAGAAGCGATCATGAAATGAACTTTATATTCTTGTAAGTTTTATCAGTCAATGAAAGAGTTCAATTGCTGGGCAATAGTGTTTTTTGGAAATGGATACAGTTGGTTAACTAATACGTTTTATGACGTATCATTTATTACAAATAAACTATGATTTTTGCGTGGTAATGGTAGGGCACACGAGTTTATTTTTAACAAGGGACCTTTAACTTAAACAGAAAAATAACGACTTGCATTAATGGGTAGTAAATAATATGGTGTACTCTAACTTGAAAATCACCTACTTTGATTGACAAACTGAACATTCTAGTAGATTCTTAATCAGCTGTTCTGATGTTGATTGATTTAAACACATTCTACTTGCACGTGTCAGTCATTACTTTGGCACTTTAAATACACTGCTATTTCATTCAGCAAGTCACAAGTTCACTTAACTGAACATGATCGCATTTTAAAACTTTAATTAAAATCTGACAGTGATGTTCCTTTACAGCAGTCTATGACTGTACAAAGACGTATATACAATATTTAAATACATGTACTTAATGGGAGAGTTGTGAGGCAAGAAACCATGAATACTCGAGGGACAATAATAACATTGTGATTGTAATATTATATAAAAGACTCAACTATTTTACACTTCACAATACTTCTGAAACAAACAGATATTGATTTGTTTAAAAACTTGAGAGCTTACTTTTACTCTCCACTCCATTGTACTCGTTAATGACATTGTTGGTAAAATAATGCATCAGTATGCTGTCATCATTGGTGAATATCGGAACTAATGTATTACCAAACGGAATAAATGCGCTATCTCACCCATTGCACCCATGTTGACGACTAGGCGTTTCTTATAGAACAAGGTTTATTTCACGACATTACGTTTAATCGAACGTATGAAAACTTCATTCTTATGGAGTCTGAGTAAACCTACAATATAATTCACAGCAGAAAAGTTTCAAACTTTTACCAACTCTTAAACAGATTACATGTTCAAAAACCAACATTTAAAAAAAATCATTTGACAACTGTAAGGGAATAAATAGTCCTTTCGAAATAGCGTCACCTTAACGAAATAATTGCCTAAGTAATATTTGCTACTTCAGAGCCCCCAAAAAAGGAAAAACCGTTGTATATGTTTTTACTATACTAAATTTATTGGAAAACTTACATGTTATAACTTGTTGATGCTATAACATTCATGACAAATAAGATGATATCAGTAAAATATCTAGATCACGTTTCATAACCCAACAATCTGACATAGGCACTTTGACGAATCCCTGTGACTTAGGCAATTATTTCATTAAGGTGACGATATGCAAGTAAATATTTGTATACATAGGTGTACCCTCTCTCTGCAGCATTAGACTACAATAAACAAGTAGAATGGTTCATTTATGGAATCGCGCTCACACGTAAACAATCATTTGATCCTTCACATTTTACTTTTTATCGACCAGTAATAGCGGGGATGCTTGATGTTCTTGTTAAGAAGCATGAAATACGTCCAGCTGGTTAAATGCTCCAGATTCATTATACTGCTTCTAATAGATGTGTTCTTATGTTCAATAAAAGTGATCGGAGCTAGAGATGATGGTCCTAGCTAGCATCAAGAGTGTATACATCATAATTGCACACGCTTTCAATCACTCGTTGAACAATGTGATCCGGTCTAATTGAGATAAAGAGGTCACATGAAACCCTGCAGTCATATTTTCACAGAGGAGCTTAGTCCAACGTGGCCAAACGATTAGCATATCAATGTCATTTTTTCACTCTGGCTAATACGATGAGAGGTTTGCCTCCAAAGTTCATATAAAGTTGGAACGTCATGTATAATTAAGATATATTTAATATGCTTCTCAAAACCTGTGACCAGCTGACGTGTAACATCAATTCACAATATAGCACGTCGCATCTCTCAGCATTGATATATGTGTTGTCTGTGCTGAAAACATTACATTAATACTACTACATATATGAAGTGTTAAAAGTAAAAGGTTATAAGTCAAAGGATAAAGCTGAATCAACATTTGACACTGTGTTTGTAAACAACAGGAATATAGTGATATTAAATGTAACTATTTGTGAAAATAGTGTTGAGGACATTTCACATTAAGAACTCAACCTAAAAAACCCGACAATAATCCCAAGAAAGCATCAGTGAAATCAGGGAGTCTCTATATGAGAAACTCCCTGGTGAAATCTGTCCTTAAAACGTTTTAAATTGATACAGATAAATAAATATAAAGCCGTGTCCACAAAGGGAGACCGCGTTTTTTATGAGTACGCGTTAATGTGAGTGTGTGTATGTGGGGGGGGGGGGGGGACAGTGTTGAACACATATTTATATTAATATTTTTTTTAAAGTCTCGGTGGGTGACACTCCATATTTCCGTTACATCTAGCCTCTGGCCTTTAGGAGCGTGTTCCTACCCGGTAATGAAATCAAATCACCATTTTGTAGATTTATGACATCCTTGTATTTTCCAACAAAAGAAAATACTTGGCAACTGTTTCTGAAACAATTGTTTTGATTTACCTTTCAGCCTTTGTTCATATCGTGTTGAGCCGCTGCACCGTGGTGATGTTTCCCTGCTTCCACTGTCCGCCGTCACTCCACCCAGCTATCAGACCGCTGGGCTTGGACTATAACTGTCCCCCTCACGCTCCATGTAAGTTTCACAATTACTTTATTTCTCAAACAGAGTATGATCACTGAGGCGACCTTTATTGAACTGAGCTATTCCGAATCACTAATAATAATAACAAATAATAATAATAATAATAATAATAATAATGTCTGAGTTGTGTGTACCTGAGCTGATGGTGCCAGGACTGCCCGACCCTCCTCGGCTGCATATTTATCTGATTAATCTGTAAATAACAATAATTACAATAATAATAATGATTATTATAATGTCTGGGTTGCGTGTAGAGAGGGCAAGGGTACCTGAGCTGATAATGATCGCTCTGGGAGTGACTGTGCCAGGACCACCCGACCCTCCTCTGCTGCATATTTATCTTATTAATCTGTAAGTAATAATAATAATAATTATAATAATAAAACAGTTGTTATATTCAAAAGAAGCGTAGCCCATTCCTGTTATATTCGGAGAAAAAAACCTGGTGAAACTTCATAAACCACAGAGACAGCAACATTGTCTGTTTGAAAATCCGCTAATTTGAGTGAGTGATTGAGTGTTTCGATTAACCCTACCGTCATATCACCAAGGTCTCACCACGTCAGGGCGAGGAGTCCATCTTTAGACTGAAAGAGAGGTACCAGGGCGGGATTCGAACCCCAAACCGCAAAGTCTGGCAGATTACTGGGTCGACACGCTAACCCCTTCGCTTATCCGCTAAATTGAAGATTGTCTCCGACATGTGATTGTTCTATCGAAATATATTCATGTTGGTATACGTTGATTTAGGAATGAACAAATGGTACACATGTATGCTGAAAATAATCATTTTGAAAGGTTATTCGCTTTTTTTTATATTTCTATAGGTCATTTTACTTATGTGCCTCAACATTGTTGTTCCATTTCATATAAATAAACTTCTATAATATATAAGCGAGTCTTTCTTGATATCAGAAATACATGTAGTACGAAATATGTATTATCAAATGATGTATCTATGGGACGATTGCCTGCATTCATCCAGATTATATCTGCACAGTCCAGACTGGTAACAGTCCACCTTGAGGCGTCTAATAAGTTCCAAATTATTAAAAAAAACTATAAACGTATTGTGAACCAGCTTAAATTAGCTTAATTACTGTCTGACGAATGTAAGCTGAACTTGCGCAAAAGTCTAAGTTTCCTATTATGGGCTGAACTTACTGCTGAGACAAGTTCGCTGGGAAGGTGCACGCACGTGCAATTCGTGAGACCAGTAACTAAACGTTGTGCTGCACTGTTGTTAATCTGTCACATAAATTACAAGCGTATATGTTGAAGGAGATTATTTAAAGCAAATTTAAACAATACGACAAGAAGCGTACACGGCCCAAATACAATGAACAGTCCTATGTAAGCTGCCATCCCTCCGTCAGCACTTGCAGGCTCTGGTGGATGTCTTTAGTGAGGTCACGGGGCAGGTCACAGCTTAACTAACATTTGTCGATCAGTAGGTTTACAGGAGATTTACAAAGACCACAAAACCCCGGACTATAATTGGATGGGTTTACAAGGTTTACGTGAGGTTTACGGCAAACCAGAATTTTAGATCCGTGCATATGTATAGGTTTATCTATAAGTGCGTGATTTCCACAACACATAACTCGACGCATGCTCATTAGCGTATGGGAGTTTTACGGGAGACTTGTCAGTTAGAATTTTAGACTCATGCACGTGCATCTGTGTTTCTGTTTACACATCCACAACGGGTGCACGGAAGACCCTTCAACCAGACTCTAGTTTTTTGTGTGTGTGAACGTGTTTCCATGAGACTTTATACACGCGCTTTAGGCTTGGATGTGTTTCAAGTCACAAGTATTTCTTTGTTTCGTATTGTGTGATGTATCACTAATTCAAAAATGTAAAACTTAAACCGAAATATATAAGTTGAGTTGGTCGACAGGCAGAAATTCTGTCAAGATCAACACATCGTAGATGGGCTGTATTTTTTAAACCAGCAGTATGAATGGATTTAAAACTAGTAAAACATAATGCTAATAACGTGTATTTGTAACATGTGACATTATTAGTTATTACCCCGGTCATTGAAACAGCATTTCGCAACTCCCTATGATGTATAAGCTTGCCAAATTATCCATAGCCGAATCAGACTGGGTTGTAGCGAATTAAACGCTCACAGATTTCAAAGACACATTTCA
>JAUELE010168109.1:0-13769 GCA_031471655.1 Diodora aspera
TGAAAGTGAGTGTATTTTACCGTATTTTTGTAAAATATGTGTATTTGTCGGGGATTTCAGTCCCCCTGTCGGGGATCTGAAGCCCCCACGTCGGGGGATTCCTGGCGCCACCCCTGGTTAACACTGTGGTAATATGACTGAATGATTGACGAAAGACACGTTAAATACATTACCGCTAATCCAGATTGGCCAGTAGAAATTATTTAATGTAACTTTGTGTATGTATGTATGATGTTGTTATAATATACTGTCCCAGGCAGAGAGATGGGTAGGCGAAGCCAATAGTGCGCATCACCACCCCACCCCCTGACACTTTTTTCGGCTACGTGTTATACATGTACAACCGCATTAACTAAGGAACCTTTGCATTCGTCACCCGCCCCTCCTCTCCCAATTTCCCAAGTAACATTGGGCAACCCCTCCCTTTTCCAACATCCTGACTCCATCTTTGGATGCGAATCTTTCTTCCTGTATTTCTTTTTATCTTCCTGGAGGAAGACAAGTTAATGAAGATTTCCTGCTGTTTTAATACTACGACGACGATACCCAATGAAGATATCGTTTTCTTAAGCCGTAATTCATTCTTTCTTGTTCTTAGTAAGGACGTAATAGATAGCCTCATTACATTGCAGTCCGTAAACGTATCTATTGAGGGTACCTCACGAAATAAGACAAGAAACATGCCAATGAATTATTATTTAATCTATAGTGTTTTTGAATTCTTTTTGTGCGTTACACAGATATCAGAACGTACAGTGAATATAATATTAAGATGGAAAACTATGAAAAAAGTGAAATTCGTACCTCAAAGAAGCCAATTATGGACAAAATACTTTTTGAAACTTATACTGGTGAGAAGATGCTCTCGAGGACAATGTTTAAGTAATAAAGACCTCAATTTGAAAACAAAATACCCAGTGTTAAGTCAGGCATACAGTTCGACATAACGCTCATGACATCATTTATAGAGATTTGTAGATTGATTCATTTAAGGGAGTTACATATTTTGTGACCGAAACTACAAACCCTATCAGGGACGTCAATTCACAAGACAATCGTAAGTGTCAGGGACGTCAAAGCACAAGACAATCGTAAGTGTCGAGGGCAATAATTGTGATTCCAGAACATTCATGGTTAAATTGGCTAGTGAATATGTGATATCAAGGATGGTGAACAGTTCAAACTGCAGATTGGAACGTATACCGATCAAGAAGAGGGCAATGGTCTTAAATCCAAATATTTAAGGTCTACAAGAGGACTGAAAAGGTTACAATCATGATCCAAATTCACATCAAGGCGAAGAGACGGTATTCGCGACACTGGTCTAAAATATATATTTTAATTGTGAGGGCAGTGAGAGTGTCCCCTCTCCTACCTTGTACCAGTATGTCTATGTTTACATTGGACTCTAAGGTGCTGAGGCAGTACAAAATGTTCCGTCCGTAAAGTTTCGAAATGTCATGCCTGTAACACTATATTCAACGGCCCGTACTGTCTAGAAAATGATGATTTAATCAAAGTCTGTTGTTGAGATCGTAGAGTAGACATCTTATTTTCAATTTAAAAAGGTGTCATCGCGAACAAACTCCTATTTGATCAAGGATTTTGCTTTTTTATGATCGCATCATATTCAGATGTCGAAATCTGTCACGTCTGTAGCGAATTGTCATTGAGACGAAAGGGACATTTATACGTGACTGAACTCAAATGTTGGTCAACAATAGTTAGTTTATGTCCATATATTTTCTAAGAGCAAACAACCATTCACCTATCTAAAATAGCTTTGGAGACTATAAAACGTATAGTTTTCGCCGTCCGGGGCGACAAAAATACCGTGGCCTCACCCGTCACAAGATATTTGCACAGCTGATTAAGATAGGAGAAGCACCAAAAGAAAAAGTTCCTCGCAAATGTCCAATCACGAAGGATTTGTTAGTGCTGCTTAAAACAAGTACCAAGAGTATAAGTACGTATACATGATCAGAGAACCACATGAGAACTGGGAAGTTGAGTGGAGAAGAAAATTACAAGACCAAACTAATGACGGCCAGAGCAAGGATTGTGAATCCAAGAGCGGGAGAGGTATATGACGCTCCATCAACAGGAAACATCGGGTCTGGTTTGTCAGGGGCTGAGCACTGGCATGATCCCATGGCGGCGAGGAACTTCAACGTTTCCGGATCCATCTGCCCAGTCATGCTTATCAGATCTCGGATGTAGTTGCCCACGTTTCCTTTCATACATGCATGTTCTTCTGCCTCAGCGATGGCGACAGGACATTCTTTTCGGCACCCGCCGTAGTAGTTGCAGTTGTCAAGGACCTGCAATTGCAGCAATATATTACACAAACTAGAGTAACACCCATAACAGTTATCAGCCTAGTTGACCTGGTCAATTTACCTTTATCGCAGAGAATGGACAGGACTTTTTACCTAAACGTTGCACATACATACGTGTGCCAGTAAATGTTCTGTATTTCGTACTCCTAGTTTTGGAATGTAATCATGACCAAACTCCGTCAAAAAGTACCTTGAAATTAATTTTAAACTCGAACTATGTATATCACTGCAGCAAAATGATAAAATGATTAGATAAGGAAGTTATACCTGAAAAATATTTAGTTTCGTTTGAAGTAAGGTTGTTTATTTATGAAAATTTGTACGTTCTCCTAATTTTCCAGTGAGGAGTACAGTGTTGGATGAAGGAGTACTGAGTGCGTATAAACATAAAGAAAGTAAACTGAAAAATGTGTTCAGCGCAATTTTAATTTTAATTCCCTACCGAATGAACCTGTTCCTTCACACTTTTGACGAGATACGCGATAAACATTTATTTTTATTAAATGAACGTACAAATACGACTTTAGGCCTACGCATTGCCTACTCGATGTGGATTTAAAATTTAAACCTGCCGTATATAGTGGTAGTCGTTTACGAGCGTAAAGAAACGTGTGCGGTCCTTATCTGGAGAACTGCTGATACCACTGAATGTATCCATACACTAAATGCCTCAAATATTTCATCATTATCAGTTTTCCAAAACAAAGTGACGGCGCAATGACACGCTCATTTCCAGTTCCGTATTATTCAGGGAGACATGATCTTTATTCCAGCTAACTATAGCACTTGGATAATCAATCACACGGAACTGTGACTTTGCACATTAACTACGCCGTTGAAAGTGATTGTGTTGTTAACCTTAGAACCTGACTGGCTTCCGGGGGGTGACGTAGTGTGACTTTAGGAAAACTAGGACCCCAGTAACTCAGTGCTTGTCGTACAAAGGGGCTAAATGGGGATCTTTCGCGTTCACTTTTCATCTATCGATCTCTTCCCTCAGTGTGCACCTTGCACACCATGTCGGGTGATATGACTGAAATAGTGAAATGACTGAAATAGTGTCCTTTTCGCGTAGGATCATCTCAGCTCAGTTCAGTTCATTATTCCAGTGGACAAGGTAATAATGCCAGTGCAGTTTGATCATACACTAGTGGTTAAGTGGACAGCTTTACGTTATAACAACTATCACGACCACAATGTACCTTCTTAAATAATTCCTGTCTGTATGTACTTGAAGCGTTAATCAATGCCGTGAAATCGCAGCCATGCACATCACTGTTTGATCCACCTCCGCAGATGGGATAGTCATCATGTGTGAGACAAGCTCGACCTTTGAGGTTTTCTTGAGGATAATACGTGAAAATTGCAAAACACATTTCGTCGAATGTCCCGGGTCCAAAGAACGTGGTCTTTGTTCTAGCGGTCGATCTGTATACACAAGTTGTTTTCAGAATGTCCCCTGGCAGAACTTCAACTGGTGGATTAAACCTGTTAAAAGTTTCGTAAAGTAGAAATGAATAAACGTTTTCATCAGGAGGCAAAGGGTTTACAAAAGGACATGCAATGCAAGCAAGGATGGAGCACTACTGTACAGCGCCAATTTATACCCATTTTCGGTTGGAGCGAGCCGGCCAAGCGAACGTAATGTACATCACACTGTCCAGGGCGTAGGCAGTGGTGGTGTGGCCGAGAATGGTAAGAGGGCTCCTGTCATGCTACTTTGCACGGGGTGAATGCTGAACCTCCTACTCTTGGGGGTCCAAAAGGTATTTCTTCTTCTTTTTTTGTCTTACAGACTTTCTTAGCATCTTAAGCACCTAGTTTTCGGGAGTTATTAAAATTTCGACCTACCGGGCCTCGGGAGTTATGTGCTCGAAATTTTAATAACTCCCTCAACCTCGGTAATCAACTATTTTGTATTACCTGGGCCCGTATGCATGAGAAGGAAGTAACGTACTTCGGAAGTAAACGTTACTGCGGGCAGTAACTACTCCCGAAGTAGTCCGGCGAGTTACTGTAGATCTACAACGGCGCTACTTCCGAAGTTAGCGTTACTTCCGTCTCAGGCATGCCGAAGTAGCACCGTTTCTTTCGAAGTAGACGCTTACTTCCTTCTCATGCATTCGGGTCCGGGTGACACCAACTTCCTGGCTCCCCTAGTCACCCGCTCACCCCTTCCCCCCTCTGAAATTGGTTCCGCCTCCCTGCAAGTGTACAACACGGTGTTCTGCTAGCAAGGATCCAAATTGTCCTACCTGTGTTGCTAGCGGCTGCATGCCGAGTTACGTTCTTAAGAATATAAAAAAAAGTCTTTACGAGATATTTTTTGTAAGAAACTTAATTAATTTAGCCTATCTATATCACAGAACTAACAAATGCAGTTAAAGTAAATCCAACGTATGACGATTGCTCGGAGAGAATATCAAATGAGTGGAGATGAAACACAAACTGTTCCTGGATGAGTGAGATATAATGTCACTAGCCTTCAAGAGTTCACCCTGCCTCACACTGAGAGTCTGACTATGTCAGTGGTGTCACCTTGGGCAAGTGACTTTGTCTCAGTCCACCCAGCTGAAATTGGGTACATGGTCGAAATGTGATGGCAATTGTGAAAGTTAACCTTCTAGCGCGTACCTGGCAGCTTGGGTTGTACTATTATTATTATAAAAGACAACCGTATATCATTTTCTACTTACACATGAACGATTGGATTGTCATAGCTAAAGACAGGGTCAGGAGTGAGGTCTCGAACTTTGTGGCCATCCCGGAAAAGTTCCACATATTCGCTGTAACCTAGAACAATACATTAATAGATTAGTTCAAAGACCATTCTCCCCAATCCCCGTGTGTACAGTGGACCAACTACCCCCGGGCATCTGGGCTATATCCTGACCTTGCCCCACTGCCCCGTCCTACAGCTATCATGAAAAATGCACACATTTACACACAATTCAAACCATTTAAATTTTTTGCTCTCGGTCATCCCTTCCGAGGCCCCTAGGATTAAGCCGGGAATTTGAACTGATGCAAACAAGTGATTTGGCTATATTGTTATATGTAGCTACAGGGGCTCCAATAGAGTTGGTGTCAGCCTGGCCGAAAACTTCTGATGTCATCCCCACCCCGGATACACTGAGAGCCTGATTGATATTTGGGAAAGAAAAGAAAAACCTTTACATATTTAAATTACCATTAAATTACAAATGTTGGGTGTCACCCCTTCTGGTGGTGTTAGCTGATGTGGTCCACGCCTACCTAGTGGGAGCGGGATGGCGCAGGGGTTAGCGTGACTATCCAATGATCTGCCAGTCTTGGCAATCAGTTTTGAATCCCGCCTAGGTACCTCTCATTCAACCCGGAGACTGGAGTCTCACACCGATGTGGATATGGCTAACAGATTGCCGAAAAAACCCCACGTAAAATCAAAATCACCCACTCACTTACCTACCTACCTAGTGCAGCTAACACATAACAGCGAAGTTCCAATGATATCAACTGAAACAACTGTCAAAGATATACAATAAACAGTATAGATTACAATTAACTCTTTATTTTTTTATTTGTGGTTAGGAAGCGACTTTAGGTTATGGCCTACCCAAATAGTGCATATGGTTCCATCCGCTGATTATGTGTATCTTCTCGTTGATAAGCTTTTCTGTGCACTCCGAGGGACACACAGACTCCACGACAACCCTCTGCTCTCCTGGAGGGATCTCGAGCTTCATGGTGCCAGTGGAGAAGAAGTCGGCGTTGTATGGCCTCAGTTTACGTGTGAAATACAGGGTCATGCCAGAAGAGTCTACGTAGTCGGTGACGAGCCGTGGGTTGGTCCAATGGTGCTAAGTGAAATGAAGTAACGCAGTAAAGACCCGCATTCACAATTGCTTTAAATAAGGACGGTAAAACAACCCAATATCTGCCCAAGAACTCCACGGTTCCTGGTTCGAATCCCTGTTTTGTGGACAGGACAGGGCCTCAAAGATGAGGGTTTCTGGGGTACACCGTTTCCAGGTCCGGAGGTCCAAAACGGAGTTAGCGAATTTCCTCATGTTAAGAAAATTGAGAAGAGAAGAGGACCCAACACTTTGAACCCCCTGATAAAATTCCTCTCACAGAACCTGATCTTTGCCTTTGGTACACACAGCAATTATCTAATGCAGTGTTTGATCATGAGATTTGCAGTTCGCGTTGGTTTCACTGCACCAAATCACTAAACACCACTGGTGATGTTGGTTTTGCTCCTGCACGAGATCTGCAACATATTCACTGACACGACAAAGAGAGTCAACTATATTTTGTTGACATTTAATTGATACAACAGAAGGAAATATAATTCATTAAATGAGCTATTAATGTGAAAGACACGCATCCATTAAATCAAAATGGATCAAAATCCGTTTGCTGGAATTTTTTTTATGCTGGTGACAAGGCCATTAAAAAGTTTCATGGCTAGCAATCTATTAATATTTCATGGAAATTAAGATTTGACAGACAAAGTCCAGTGATGCATGAACAGTATATGTGAGAACTAACCTTTGAAGGTATAATATACTGAGCTCTAAAAGAAACGCAACAGAGATAAATGAGTACAACCTTCACCACCTCCTATGTTTATGTCTCTATTCATCAAACATGTTTTAATGTTGCGAACTTTTATTTGGTTTGAATTGTGCTGAACAACACTCTCTTTTGAACAAATATCTCTGAAAAAAGCCAACAATAGTTTGATTTTCGTCAGTCCTCTGATACTCTTCGTATAGTTTCTTTTCGAAGTTAGTATATATTTGTTATGAGGTGGATGTCTTTGCATGGCGTATTTGAATTTTACCCATTGATTGTTTTTGTGAATTTCCAGAAAGATTTCCAAAAACAGTATGAGTACTTTAAGTTTTCTGTGCTTTTTCTGTAACCTATGTAAAGTTCCTATACATTCTAATATATAGCCATATCTATAACACAGATATCTAGGCTTCTAAAACGCTTTCAGCTATGGACGCTTGAGTAGGCAGAACACCGCCTCTATCTTCGGCATCTGTCTGTAGGCATATATAAGTCTCTTACAATGTCAGAAACTTGCATATACTGGTATACAGTACAGGATGGAAACAAGAAAACTCTTCTGCTTACTTCCATGAGGATTCGTCTTAGTCCATTTCTTCCGAATTTAATGCCTGCCTCTTGATACAAACATTCTCCAGGCATGCCTAGCGTCCAGACACCAAGAGCCTGCGGACAGGTGTTTGTTCCCATGCTGCACTCCTGGGGCGTGGTCATCTGGGGCGCACCTGTCGGTGACGATTTGGTTGTAAGTCCATTAATCAAAATGACAAAACACTTCACTAGCAAACCACAAATATTTGAAACGGTGCAACACGTAATAAATAAATACATAAATAAACAAACAGACAAACAAACAAACAAACAATGTCGTAAGATCGTGTTAGGATCCATGTAGTCCTAAAGCTGATGAGCTAAATGTAACGTTCATAAAGTGAAAAGTGGTTTATCTCATTGAATAAAGAGGTAATTATAAAATATATAATGACTACTACGATCGTACATGAACATATACAAAAACAACGTGTTTAAGCACGGCAACTGTTTTCATGCATTTTAATCATCTTCAGGTTATTATGTTTTCAAAACTGAATGAAACACCCTGGTATCAATGAGCATTTGAGAAATTCAATATGGCCGCCACGATGGTCGCGCGCCAACTGAAATACCCGTATACCACATCATTAACAAATTTGAATTTTGACCAGTGGTTGGTATTTGAAGGTTTTGTAACCATAACACTCTACGCCTTTCAGCTAAAGTGTATGTAAAAACGCATTAACAAGGGAATTTTTCAGTTTGCACACCCCCCTTTATTTAACAAATAAGGCTACATCACGCACGCTCTTTTCCAAAATCCTGGATCCGCCTATGTATGGTATCAATGGGTGCCTACTGAAGTCCTGTTGGCGAAAGATACTTATTTCAGTTGCACTATTATAGTATGGCATGGCCGCAAGGATGGTCCTTAAATTCTGACTGATGACGTCAATTAAACATAATTTTGCTCGAGTTTCTTACTCTTTAGAGTCATCGTATATATGCAATTGTGTGGCAAACGTATGACCTAATTAATTACTGTGTTACTATTTATTTGGAGTAAAAATCTCAGATTTCACTGTGTGTTAACATCTAAGCAAAGATTTTATATGATTAAACTTCGTATACACCCCGCTGCTGCACAACTTACTTGCTGCACAGCCATACATGGTCGTGTGATGCATGACGTTAGAGTTACTGATGAACGGCTTGTTGGCAATCAGGTGATATTCCTCATTGATGTCCAGCATGTCCAGTTCAAACGTGAAACACATGTACGTCGTCTCTTTCACTGGCACCGCCGTCGGGGGGAAGGTCAACGTGACATTGAACACGTCTGAAAACATGAAAAATGTTGATCACGGGGTTCATCTTAAATTCGACTTGTTGCATGACTTTAACAGTAAATGATTTATTGCGTTAATCTATTCATAATATTATAGTAAGCAGGGGTTGCTTTGCTCCAGCAGGCCTATATCTTAATCTAAACTGAGAAAATAATTAAAGTTGCATTTCTTTTCAAAAACAGCTTATGGAATGATAAATATACCTAAAATTATATAATACCACGATTAATACACAAAAGATATAGCATGTGTGTCGAGTTTACAGTCTATCAAATAGCCTTATTTATTTTGAGACCCCAGTGCCATAAAATGGAAAGAAAATGCATTCCGGACTTTCCGACAGCATCTTGAAAATATTCTTAAGCCTTCGGAAACGTTATACTTGCAAATAAATGCATTCAGCTAATTTTCGGAAAGCATTCGGAAATGGACGGAACATTCTTCAGTAAACTCTCGGAGAAAGGTTCGGAATAAGCCTGGCTATTTGAAAGTAGAAAATAAATCCGACTGCATCTGCCGGGACTAACGGAATACGGTGTTACTTTTACAATGTATGATTTACAGTTTAGGTTATTTATTTCACACAGATAGCACCAGACCTGTTTTAGCGTTCGGGGGGTATGTATCCAACTTTAAGAACCTGACCTCCCGGGGTCGAGATATTGCTCCTTTAATAAGGGTCGGGTCTCCAAGGCATAGGGGCCGAAGTAATCATTTCTCCCTTCAGTTACATTTGTATTACATTAAGTTCTCCCCTTAAGGTCGCGATGCTTCACTCATAAGGACAAGGGTCTCAGTAAACATTTGAAGAATAAAGTCCCAGACTCTTATTAGTGGAAATTCGGTAATTCTGAATTATAATTACTTGGGTCGTTGATCTCTGGACATACAAATTCTCCTGTGTTGCAGGTGACTAGTTTGTTTGCTTCCCGACATTTCTCACTCCCCCATGGGTCGCAGATACCTGGATAATTTAAACAGAAAACAATGTTAAAGGTGAAATACATACGGGATCACAGTGTTGTATCATGCGAGTGGTAATGGGTGATCCAGCACACGAACGAACGACGCCAGCAGGTTGTAAGGGCCTGTGATGGTAACATTTTCTTAGTCTTTCTACTGCTATACCAGTGACTCTGTCTAATTTATATGTATTATCAGTGTAACTATTTATGGTCCTGTGATAAAAAGTTATTTAAGAGGCTCTTTAGTGATCCCTTTGTTCCTTGAATACAAATGCAACCATATACTGATTACATGCAGCAATATTTAAATTAATTCAGGATTTGCCTTTTAAAGTTGGAAAAGAGGAACGAAACAATAACTGTCTATTAGAGAAAGTGAGCGAGTTGTGAATTAACTCGTCGAAAATAGTGCTAGAAGTACATTCTAAACTGTCAGTCATACACCTATAACTAGAATGTTGTAGTTTTTCGAGATCCAGCGTCTCAAAGGCTTTAAGCAATAATTCATCTCTGACGTGGAAATTAAACATACATTCAGTCTTGGATTAATAATTTCTTTCAAGTTGAGCCTTATTAGTTCGCACCGAGTGGGGCTTTCAGGGAGTGTTGTAGTGTTACTCAGGAAGAAAAGGGCTCACACAACTCAATGTATGTCGGACAAAGCGACTAAAATGGGTATCTTTACTCTCACATTTCTTTCCATCAAATCTTCTTTATGAACTGCCTCCTCTGTGTGTGTGTACTTTGCACATCACATTGCGTAGCTGAAACGTTACCTTGCAACGCATAAAAATCATCTCAAAGCACCTCTATTTTTCATTTTGTCTAACTTATGTCAAGTAAGAAGATAGGCTTATACAGTTCTAAACATACCAGGGTGAGTGATGCGCTCAGTTCTTGGTGGGGTGGACCCTGGAGTCCAAACACAGTTGGGGTCTCCCAGTTCCTCGCCGTTGGTCATGCCGTCGTTATCAGAATCCTTCTTGCATAACTCACGAGACCACTATTAAATAAATATATGTGTTTGTAAAACATCCCTAAACATAAACATACACGGTTTCAAATAATATCTTGAAAATATACAAATAATTTTGGAAATGTTTGGATGTACACATATTATTGTGTGTCTCATAGAGTACACATCGTTGTAAGTGAGCACCGAAAGTTAGCAGTACACTACCACCTGAAAGGTATAACTTCTGAAGCAGTGGTGATCAACGTGTTTGCCCCGGGGGCTCTTTTTACCATAATAATGTCAGAATGTCATTCCCACAATTCCGAGATTTTCTGATTCAGAACGTGCATCCCATATAATATCCATGCCTTCCCCCTCCCCGAAAGCCGACAATTTCCCAGTTTGAGAAGCTCAGTTCTAAAGACGTAACTGAAATAGTTTATCGTCGCAGTCCTGTCAAAGCCTCACAACTCGATTTTTGCCCCAAAATGAGTTACCACGAGAAACATTGTCAGTTAGGTGTTCTGCGTGTCACGTCAAATGCTTGTAACATTCCACACATGTATACAAATTTTCAAGACCTTGTACCTGAAGCAACTGGAAGAAAATTAACACGTTTTTTTCAATTATCTCAAAACCTTCTTAAAACCAGATACACGGGTTTGATAGGACTGCAACGATATCCTTCCCAACAAAGATAGATACTACTCAAAAGAAGTTAAGGGTCAAACCTGATATAAGCATAAACTTATATAATGGATTTGCTGTATGAAAGTTTGCCGTAAGTTGCGATATGAGCATATTTTGAGAAAGAGCGTCTTCATGCAATATTGTTACTATCAAAAAGTTATCAATTACCTCAAAGGTCAGATGAAAATTTAATACTGGAGCTTATTGAATTTTAGGAAAATTTGTTTCACCAGAAATGTTCCTCAAAATCTTAAACTCGTGATGCATCGGCACACGCAGCATTTGCACGTGTTGTTCATGATTGTCACTTTAAACATGCACACATTGGCATGTGAGATGTGTACCAACATGTCCTCATGTGGCGTTTAAATTCACTGCTTCTTGTAACTGAAACAGTGTTATCACTATGTTTGAACCTAAACTTCTTTTGATTAGTTTATTTAAATGCTATCTACTATCACGCACATTTTTAAAAAAAAGAGGCTTGAACTTAATTCCGGATCCCAGACTGTAGTTCAGTTTTCTTTTCGCACAGTAGATGTATAGAGTGTCCAGCATGTTACGCAATGAAAATAAAGTCTAGATTACTGTGGACTATACTAAGGGATAAGTTGTCATTGGGACTCCTCTAAGTTAGTTAATATCAAGTATAACATTATCATATTTGTATTACAATCCTTTAGTACTGAAGCCAGGTCTAGCTTGAAACCAAACAACAATGAACCATAAAGCTTGAGACAAGCTTTTTTGAAAACCCGTAACAAATATTTGCGTGGAACCTGTTTATATGTTTTGAAATCCTCGCCAAACACATTCTTCGGGCCGCCGCCTAGCGGGTTTGTATGACCCACCCCTCGCCACACGTAGTTTGGTTTGCAGGGGTGGGGTATCTGGTCCCCATTCGGGATCATATCCTGGAACTCTCTATAGGCGTGACACCCGCCTACCATCATGGCAAACAGGAAGACTCTGAAATACATAATTACAGAGTATCTATATGCCATTACAGATTAACAACATCCCCTGCGTTACAGAACCCATTTTTCAGTTAGAGGTATGTGTATGTATACGAGCAATTGTAGAGGCAAGGTTTAAGTTCAGCTGAGTTGTTGGTTTACATTGCAAGGGCAATATTTCAGCCACAGCGTAATTGGTGTGCAAGGTGCGCACTGTTCAAAGATAGTTCATCGAAGAGTTCGATGGAAAAGTGAAAGCAAAGGATAAATTTTAGTCGCCTTTTACGACCGTTATTAGGTTACAGAGAACCTATTCTAAGTGACACCACGTCACTCTTTCGCAGTGAATGGCGGTTGTGGTTCGAGTCCCGCCCGGGCCCCTCCTTTCGGCCCGGAGAGACAGGAGCCCGGACACCGACGTGATCTTGGTGATACCGTAGTGATGTGATTGAAAGATTTTCGAAAAACCACGTAAAACCCCAAATCTTTACTCATTCACTTTCGCAGTGGAGAGATAGAGAGACAACAATGGGGAGATACTTATGAGCATTGGCTGAAATCCCGACCAGAAACAATGTCGTTTGACGGGTATCGTTAGCATTGTGATCGCGAATAAACAAGCCGGGCCCACAGAAAAGGAGAGTTTTACGTCACTCGGGAGGCCATCAGGAAAGGGTTGAAACAAACTGAACACCCAGAAAATCGACAGATCAGAAAGAGACAAACAAATGGAGCAGTGAAAGCAAGAGAGCGATAGAAATTGACATAGAACTTGACATATATTGCGTCAATCACGTAAGAATTTTTACAGCTTACACACAAAAAAACAACAACGCCATTTGAAGTGTATACTCACTCCATGAATGACATGGTTCTCGCTGGTTAGGTCTGGCGTGTCTCGTGAGCGTACCCGTTTATATATACAGTACTTCACAGTGTAAATAGAGTCAACTCACCCTCATGTGACTGGTTGTAAAAGGTTTGTATTGAATTAGCTCGAGGGCAAACTACGCTATACCACGTGTGTAGAGGTACTTCCAGGGGTATTTGGGGGCATCTCTTAGTGGGTCCCTCTTAGTCACCCAAAGACTTTTTCTGGTCAATGTTCTAACGACCATATTAGTAATTCCAGTGTTTAGCAAAGGTTTGGGATCACTAATTCTGATATCAATGTCTTAATTATAACATGTCTTCTTTATAGTTTATTTCAAGTCAAGTAGGGGGCTCTATAGAACAAACTCTGCACTGAAACATGGCTTGACTCAACCAGGGGATTCAGTGCAGCTTTGAAAGATATATGCTTCCACTTTACTTACAGTCACCACAGGGCCGTAGCAAGCACTAAAAAACTGGGGGGGGGGGGGGCACAAAGTGATGGGCCTCCATACATTCCGATTTAGACTACAACCCGAGGGCCGGAT
>JAUELE010168218.1:0-13766 GCA_031471655.1 Diodora aspera
TTGCAGGGGGCAATATTTCAGCCATAGCGCAATCTAATGTGCAAGAGGCACATCAGGAAAAGGATAGGATTGATAGTAAGAAAGAGAAAAAGCAAAAGATCCTCATTTTAGAAAGCTCTTACAGCAAGCATGAGGATACTGGGGTCTTATTCTTTCTGGTGTTAGAGCAACACCCCTGGGAACCCTACGGGGTCAAACAGAGAGGAACTGGAGAACATGAACTCAACTAGGTGGACCACAGTCACATCCAGCCCCTCCTCTCATGCCCATATTTGGGGTACAGAGCTGAAATGCAATCCAACATTAGTTTATGTCTGAATGCTGCTAGTTTCATTAAAGCTGATCAATATTTGTGGATGCTAGAGCTGGACAGAAAACATAAAAAAGTTTACAGACAAACCTACAATCAAGGGGTGACAGACAACCAACATGGTTGCAAAAATACCACCAGTCAATGAACATTTGAGTTGAAATGGAGTGATCGAAGAAAAAATAAAGAAAACAAAGGAAAAAAGCATGAAAATGGTTTGAACGAAGCTGATGTCAAAGATTAGTAATTCTGAAATTAAGAGAAGAATGAAGAATTGATAGACAGAAGGAAGAAACAACAAATGTAAGTGGCAAGGAAAATGAAACATGGTTGGGATTAATGAGACAGTGATTGTGAGAGATTGATTTTGTCGCTGTTGCTCTCATATTTTTCAGGAGGGATGACAAAATAGACATTAAACTGAATACACGCTGACTTACAAACTGTCATGTACATAACATACCTGTCAGCAATCTACAAGACTTGAGGAGCATGGAAGAATGAAAACAGATAAGGTTTTTTTCACAAATAAAAGAAGTAAAATGTCTTTTTTTGAAAAGATGACTTTCTGGGTTGTCAATTTCTTTATTTCCAGTGATGCATCATTTCAGTGCTGGTCCCAGTACATTCAGTCTTCAGGAATAAAGAAACACAATTTTGACAGGTGTAAATATAGAGAGGAAATAACAACAAAAACATTGACAAGAACAACTTGTGAAGCCAGAGTATTTGATAACCTTTTGATTAAGTCAAGCCTTTTCATATCAGCATATGAATATTAATAAATATCAATAAATAGAACATTCAAATCCAGAACTGGATTTAGGAACCGTGTGACCCAATTGGAGGCTACTTTGGAGGGGCCCAGTTGGAGGCTGTAAACAAGACATCCCAAGTATAAGCTAAATAAAAAGAAAGGAAAATATAAAGGGAGAAGATTTTGTGAACATGATGCCCCTAAGGGGTCCAACTGGGTCCAACTGGTTCAGTCGATCTAAAACTGGCCCTGGTCAAATCATTTGAGGCAATATATTACCCTTCTTATATTATTGTAAAAATTAAGATAGATACAACATAATCACCCACAGAAATATGGATGTCGGCAATTTTCTTTTCAGTTACATGAAAGATGGACAGCGGGAGCCATTCAAGCCTAGGAAAGGAAACCGTTGAACTTTCTGGTATCTGGACAAGAAATTATGAATATTAACACATACAATATTTGCATCCTGAATCACAGTTTATAAGCATGTGTAATAAGCACTAAAGCTGTCAGCATGTATCAGAAGGATGTTTATAACCACCATTGCAACTTGTGACCAACATATTACCTCATCACTTCACACCTGTAATTGCATTGTAAATGTCAAAATTTCCAATCAACAGGTGTATGGTCAGGTGTGTGGTTCCCAAACTGGAATAGGTAGTACCGCTGCATGCATTACCTCTTAACCTGTAACAAACCTGTTTGTGAAATGAAGATTGTGATTGAAGGTATAGATTTTAGAAATTATAAAAGAAATGAATATTTTTTTCTTTTTTTTTAAAAAATCATTTTGATTGACAATCCCTGTTTCATCATCCTTCAGGTAAGTCCAGGGGAACACTACCTGAATAACGACAACAACAAATTAAGTAACAAGATTCTGGGTTTTTTTACCAGAAAGACAAGTACACCATTCATACACCATTCACTTTCTTAAAAAGTTACAACAGTCCTCTTAATGTCTGTATGGTAACAATGTTATGATAGTCCTCTTATGACATTGTTACCATACAGACATTAATAGTCCTCTTAATGTCTGTATGGTAACAATGTCATAATAGTCATCTTAATGTCTGTATGGTAACAATGTCATAATAGTCCTCTTAATGTCTGTATGGTAACAATGTTATAATAGTCCTCTTAATGTCTGTATGGTAACAATGTTATAATAATCATTGCAATGTGACAAATGCATCCTGGGAATTGTTTTCAAGGATAGATGACGGTAGATTCCACTTGTGGGCTTCTGAATTGTTAGAGTGTGGTTAAGATCCAGAGAACGGTAGATTCTACTTGTGGGCTTCTGGGTTGTTAGAGTGTGGTTTAGATCCAGAGAATGACTCATTCAGTCCAGTGACTTATGAACATACACAGAAATAGAAAGTCTGCTTATTGATATTAAAACAAAAAACATCCTGATTTGCTAAAAAGAAGGAGGTGTCTCCCGTTGAATCCTGGCATGCATGTACATTTAAAAATTGAATGCGGGATGACACAGTGGTTAGCGTGCCAGCCCAGCTTTCTGCCAGCCTTGGCGATTGTGGTTCGAGTCCCGGCCGGGTACCTCTCTTTCAGCCTAGAGAGACAGGAGCCCTGACACCGACATGACATTGGTGAGACCGTGGTGATATGGCTGATTGATTGCCAAAAACCATTTAAAACCCCAAATCACTCACTCACATTTAAAAATCTTTTTTCTGCAAGTGAAATAGATCTATTGAAATCTATTCATATATTTATAAATCTTATGAACATTAAAAGCCAAGTTGGCAAATGCAGCACAACTGAATACTACAAGCTAAACTCCAAAATGATAACTGACCAAGTTCTTTCCTCATCCGCCAAGTCACAAAGAACTCAAAAACATCTAAGCCAAGAACCAAGATATTCAGAACATGGCTTTTCCTACATATCCGAATATTTTGCCAGAAGCATCAATCAGTTTTGTTTCCATGACCAAATACCTCCCTTGTACTTAGCCCAGAATCTGGCGATGAAGATGCACGTTCCTACTAGTTTTACAAATTACACATAGCTTTCTTATCCCTTTTCACAATTAGAAAGGTCGGATATTTGGGGATAGGCCAACAGAAGGTCGTACACTTAAATGGATCAACATTATTTTCAGATTCCTAATTTGCTATGACTGTAATTTGGCACATTTTGTGCTTTCGACAAGCTTGCATATGTTTTAGCATTCTTTTGCCAATAAACCTTTTTAAAGTTTTTCAGTTTGCAACATTTATCCACCTGTTTCGATGTAATATGTTTATAAACTTGCACTGCATAAAATAACCTGGACTGGGTTCAAGTATGTCACCCTTTGTATAAACAGTTTGAGTCGGTTTACAACAAGCCAAACAAGATGAAATGTTTCTTCAAAATTCTTAAGTAGTTTGCATTTAAAAGAGTTTATGAACCAAAACAGATGTTACTGCTTACGTGAGTGAAAGAATTTGGATTTACAATGGCTTTTGGCAAGCTTTCAGCCATGGAGGCATGATGGCCGTGAGCAGTCAGACTTCACCTAGCTAGCGGCACGCTGTGTTGTACCCTTGGACAAGGTACTTAACTCGGCTTGTCCCAGTCGGCCCAGCTGAAAATGGGTATTGGCGCTGCACTGTGGTGACAACCACCCGTAAGGGCGGAAAAAGAATTTCCTGTAAATACATGGATAATAAAGTGCTATTATTATTATTCTTATTATTATCGTCACAGTCTCACAGACATCACATTGGTGTTATGGTTCCATCTCTGAGCTGAATAAAGGTACCCGGCCAGGATTTGAACATGGCTTTTGGCAATCTTTTAGCCATATCATTAGTCTGCATCACACTGATGTTAGGGTTCACTCTCCGGACTGAAACAGACATACCCAGACAGGATTTGAATATGGTTTTTGGCAATCTTTCAGCCATATCATTACAGTCCCATCTACTTCACATGGATGAGGTACCCAGCCAGGATTTGAACCCCAAACTGTCAAGTCTGGCTTATTACTAGCCCAACTAACTGACAACTTTGACCTCCCCCCAGTAAGTAGTTTAAATATTGTCACCTTTATAAAAGTCATATTTCTCATACATGAGTAAAATGGAAAAATATTGTCACTAGTTTGAATGAGAAATTTTGGATTTTGCGTGGCTTTTGATAATCCTTCAACCATATCACCAGTGAGAAATTTTGGATTTAACGTGGCTTTTGGTAATCCTTCAACCATATCACCATGGACCATGGATCATGGATCAAGTCTAGCTAAAATAATCAAGTGTAGGTAATCAAATTGATGTTAGTAGAAGGCAGTCTCTTAAACCCAAAAATGAGGATTCCAAAAGTAGAATATCTCGTCATAAATCATGTTTTAGTCACCAGGAAACTGAAGCATGAATGCTTAAATATTTCCATTATTATAGATACGGGTGAAAATAAATAAGTGATACATGTTGTGTCATGCACTTGTAATGGTTGATCTGGATAATGGACAAATGATGTCAGCAGGTTGTATTCTACTGATATACCAGTGAATCTGTCCAATTTATTGTGTCTTATAAGTGTAATTATGGTCCCAAAGGTTATTTAGTTCTTCTTTCAGTGATCCCTTATTTTTTTCTTTAGTGTATCTTCACAGAGAATTTTAGAATTACAAACAATTTAAAAAATGTTACCTTGACTGACCACTGACCTCAAGTCCTCAATCACGAGGTCATCTGCAACTTGACCCCAACTTTAAACCCTTTTTATGACCACAGTTCAGCACTAGCTTACCTGCTTAATTGAAAAGCACATTCCAGGTGAACTCACAGTGTTAAAGATATATGTTTGTAAAAGTTTGAAAGGAAAGTGAATTTGGAATGATTTCAGTACTTGATATAATTGTAGTCAATGTTTGTATTTTATAATAAATTATTTTATTGAAAATATGAAAGATGGTTTGGATATTTTTATATGTTCTTTCTAGCATTCCTGATCTCAGACACAATCATTTTATTGCAGAAGGAAAGTCAGCATCACCAGTTGGGAGTTGGATGATTTGATGTAGTGAAACCTGCAAGCTAAGGCTAGCACTGATGAACCCAGGGTGATGCCATGATGACAGCACACCAGATCATCATGGATGTTGCTAAATTGGATAATGCAGAGTAGATGATGGTCCCCCAGTAGATTTAGTTGAACTGAGTAAAGATGACGTTTTATGTTGCATTGGTAATATTTCGTCCATAAAACAACGTAATGTGCAAGATGCACACTACTCGTGCCCCCTAACTGTGGAAGTTTGTTAATTTTATATTTAAAGCCTTTAGTTAGTCTACTAAAGCAAGTCTAGCTAGCTTCTATTCTACATTGTAGGAGCAAAATTAAATATTATAAAATAATATAAAATATTTCATGAACTATTTTTAAGTCTAGTGCACACCAAGGTAAAAGATAGGTAGTTCACCAGATATCGACAGAAAGTGAAAGCAACAGATCCCTAATTTAGTTGACTCGAACAACAACCTTAAGTTACTTGGTCTCTATTCCATCTCAATGATACCACATCATTCCCCGATAGCCCCACAGGGTCCAGTAAAATTTAACATTTTGTGGACTAAGTTTCAGTCCAGATGAAAATTACCCTGTGGGGTTCACGGGGGTGTCACTCTAACACTAGGAAGAATAGGACCCCAGTATTGTCATGCTTGACATAAGAGCCATCTTAAATGAGGATCTTTTGCTTTCACTTTCTTACTATCGATCCTGTGTTGTCCCTTTCTTGATGTGCCTCTTGCACACACTCTTGCACTATGGCTGAAGTATTGTCCCCTGCAATGTAAAAATCCATTTCACCTCACCACCAGATGAAAAGTAGCTGTCCAAAGCTGGATTCAAACCCCTTAACCATCAGGACAAACATACCGCACATAAAAAAACCTCAAACCACAAAGTTACACTTTTGTCACACCACATTTAAACTAATTTAAACTTTCATTTAAACCAGTTAATTTATTTTCCTCGTTGATTTACCCAGCACTTAGAACCTGTTTACTTGAAACACACACAATGTGAAGTATTTCCAGTAAGTATACACAAACTTTGCTGCTTTCCCAGGCAATCTGGGATCTGTATCAGAAGGAGTAGGCAGGTTTCCCTTACAAAACAGATTCATTTTTATCTTATAAGTACATTCCCCCTTCAATGACAACTATTCCGAGAATGCTCTCCAAGGCAATTTTTCTCATAACCTTTCTCCATATTTCCCATATATACAAAATGTAAAGATATTGTTGTCAGTTTCAAACCGAGAGGGAAGTTTATTTTTCATTCAGTATTAATCTCAGGACAGTCATTAAGGAAGTGAAGCAAATCTGATCTTCATTTTCCCACACCTACTATACCTGGAGGAGGTTCTAGCGTTGGTGTTAAAAGCTACCTAGATTATATAACAGTATCTAGAGAGGGGCCAACCTCATCACATGGGTCACTTACTCTCGCTGTGGGAACATGATGTTATCCAAATAGTACACTAACCCGTGCGTACATCAACCTTGTCTGTTTGAGAGGAAACTGATTACTATTAGTTTACCTGTTCAGGTGAGAACTGATGGGTTTGAGTGTCGTTAGCACACCTGGATTCAGGTAGAAAGCTTGAGTTAAGCTGAGGATGTTGGCCTGAGGATGGAGATTATCTAGGTTGTAAGCAATGAGTTGGAGGAGTCGGGAGACGGCTATTACAATTACTACATTTACTTATGCTGTAGGATGCAAAAAGGTATTAATAAGCCATGACAGCCCTGGGAGGCTGGCTGGAATAAATGTGTGAGGCAGTGATGAAATATGAAGCCAAGATTAGGCACCGTAATATTTTGTGATATTTACAAACAATAATAACACTTTATTATCTAATGATACATGGAAATTTGTGTTCTACTCTTGCGGATTAAACCACAAAGTTACACTTTTGTCACACCACATTTAAACTAATTTAAACTTTATTATCTAATGATACATGGAAATTTGTGTTCTACTCTTGCGGATGGTTTTTGTCACAGTTCAGTCGTAATGCCTGCTTTGAGTTGGTTGACTGAGACAAGTGGAGCAAAGTAGCTTGGTCGAGGGTAAAACAGGGTGCTGGATAAGATTGAACATGACGATCTTTGGATTATGAGTCCGATGCCTGCTGCTCATAGTTACTGTGCAAAGCTACTGAGATACTGTGTGTTAGATAGGTAACTAGAGTTTGTATATTTTGTGGGATTATAAACACATGATACTTCATATTAAATACCAAGTTAGGAATTAGATATTCACCATTAAATGAAGTGAGGCACTAAATCACTGAAAATCAGGTCAGACCCTAGATCACTGGACATTAGGTGAGTCACTAGATCATTGGACATTAGGTGAGTCACTAGATCATTGGACATTAGGTGAGTCACTAGATCACTGGACATTAGGTGAGTCACTAGATCATTGAACATTAGGTGAGTCACTAGATCACTGGACATTAGGTGAGTCACTAAATGATTGGACATTAGGTGAGTCACTAGATCATTAGACATTAGGTGAGTCACTAGATCACTGGACATTAGGTGAGTCACTAGATCATTGGACATCAGGTGAGTCACTAGATACTGGACATCAGGTGAGAGCCTAGATCACTGGACATTAGATGAGACAATAAATAATTGGGCATCAGGTGAGACAATAGATACCGGTAAGTGGACATTAGGTGAAACAAACAGAATACTTAGTGAAGTATTCAATCTGTCCCCGAGCGATACATACCCTGAATTCTAAATAAGTTATATGATACAATACAAACATGCCTGTGACAAGTAAAGGGCAAAAACTTAGACTGAACAAATACAGGTTTGTGCAAAAGACGAATGCCAAACTGTCAGAGATTTCAAATTACCTTTTTATATAGTCAGTCAGATTCAGTTATATTATCATGTATCTTCTGGATGTAGAGAAACAACAGAAAAACATGCCAACAAGACTCAGCTCTATCCTGCAGTCACATTTTTGGCACTAGAAATGTGGATCCTCCCTCAAAGAATGCGACAATCATGACTATATGCACTAAATACAGTAATTTGCCAGGAGACAGTTCTATTCTCATCTCATTACCCCTATAAGAATTCCCAGTGATGCCGTCTACCTTTAATAAATCAGAATCCAGACAAACCCACAACATGATGTGATTACGTGAGCACCATTATCAGACATAAGTGATCTCCGAGTTGTAATATGTTACGCTCAAGTGTATGTGGATGTAATCGCTCGGTTACAGACGGTGAGAACACTTATCAGCTTGAATGATGACCTACTGCTCCACTCAGGAGGAGATACAGGAGCAAAAACAGCCCAGTTGGCTAGTTGTTAAATGTTATCAGTATTGTGAGTGAATGAGTGAGTGATTGAGTGGAGGAGGGAGGGAAGGAGGGAAGGAAGGATGAGGAAGAGAGAGGGAGGTTGGGAGGGAGTGAGTGGACAGGACCGTAAGGGAAGAGGTTTGGCAGATGAGTGAGTGACAAAGTGAGTGAGTTTATGATCAACTGTGTAAATTACTCTCCAGGTAGTAAGCAAATGAGTTCCTTATTGGTCGACTAAATGAGTGAGCTACTGACTGAATGAGTGAGTTATTGATTTTGTGAGTTACTTACCAAGTGAGTTTCTGAGAAGTTAACTGAATGAGTGAGTTATTGACTGAATGAGTGAGTTTTTGTTTTAGTGAGTTACTTACCAAGTGAGTTTCTGAGTGGTTGACTGAATGAGTGAGCTACTGACAAAATGAGTGACTTTGTGAGTTACAATGAGTGAGTTATTGACTTTGTGAGTTACTTACCAAGTGAAATCCCAAGTAGTTGACTGAATGAGTGAGTTATTGATTTGTGGGTTACTGAGTTTTCGAGTAGTTGACTGAATGAGCGAGTTACTGACAAGACATGAAAGAGTAGGTTACTGAGTAACCGACCAGTTGAGATACTGAGTGAATGAGTGTCCGAGAACACCATGTTCATGCTGGTGTTTGTTCATTTCTGTCCACAGGGATGCAAGATGGGGGGTCATGGGCACGTACCAGTCTTTCAGGGGTGTCTCGACCAGAGAATGTGCAAGTGGTGTTTGCTGAAAGAAATGTTCTAGAGTGTCTTCCTAGTCTGGAAGTGGCAAAATCAGATTGTGAAACAGGGGCATCGGCACCCTCCCCTCCCACCCCCCAAATCTGGGCCTGTCATCATTAGTCACAACTGTCAGAGATGAGATGGCTGCAGATGAAGCTCTGACACTGACATTACACTGGAGGCACCAGCATATTAATACAGTGGTAAGATCACTGATACTGCTCTCTGATATAAGTAGCTGATTTACATGTATATAGCACCTATTTCATATAGACTACAAATTAGTCTGCGAATACTTAATTGGGTTTTTTTTATATGTTCCTTCAAAATACTGGCTTCTACATTCCATGAACTCTAGCCTAGACTTGCTTATCTTGTTAGACTGCCTCAAGGCTCCACACAAATTCCAGTCATAGGGGACTACAACATTTTAAACCATCGCTGGGTAATAGAGGCAATTATCATTACCCTGGTTAATAGAATAATGTACCATCCATAACCATCTCAACTCCCTGGGAAACATACATCACAGGTTGTCTTTTAAACACTACAAGGTTAGTATTCATGAACAAACATCCCACCAGGTACCCAATTACAGCTGTGAGGAGCGAGAAAAATGCTGAGTGAAGTTACTTGCCCATAGGAGACACCACTGACATTGACAGTGTCCCAGTGTCAGCAGCGCTCTAGATAAGGAGTACAGTAAGGAGTACAGTACGAATATGAAGTACATAATCTGAGTACTGAATGCGTAAACATAAACAAAAACAATTGAAAACTTTTTTCAGTGCATATGTAATTGAACCAAACAGAATTATTTAATTAATATTCCCTGTGGAATGGGCCTGTTCCTTCACAATGATGAGAGATACACTGCCAAAAATATGAAATGAACACACAAATACGAATTTACATGTACTTGAAACACATTTATAATTTAAACCTGTCATACTGATGGTTATTTACTTGTGTACATATGTGTGGCCCTTATCTGGAGCACTGGTCAGATATGATGAACCCTTGAAGGAGCTTTACATCCAGAGGTGGTCAGTCATCTAAATTACATTGCTGTACTTCACAAGCTTGTGACCAATGTGTTTCCTGACAGACCATGCATCATCACCTCCATTTTAAATAAATTAATCTATTTCACCAACTCACTGTTTCTGTTGCTAGTGTTTGGAAGTCATGAGCTAACAAGCCTCAGATTCCTGATCTGACGATGTTGCTGTTGCACCCTTGGTCAAGGTACTTTACTCCACTTGTCCCAGTCCACCAAGCTGAAAATGGGTGCCAGTGCTGCACTGTGCTGACAACCACCTGCTAGGATGAAAACAAGGATGAATCCTCGGATAATAAAGTCATCATTATTATCATCAAACTCCAGTCTTCAATAAATTAATGATATTTCATTCCCAACCCTCACAATAATTATGCAAGGCAGATTAAGAACTAAATGTTCATTAAAATTTGCAAAAGAAACCAAAAGAAAAGTATTTGCATCTCTCAATGTAAATCCTGTGTAATGCACAGAGTCAACACCCCTATTTCAGCTCCCTAATGAGCTACTTTGACCCTTAATGCCCATTAATCTGACCCCTTTCACAGACCCTACTATTACTCCCATCTGGCGCTTAGGGTCCCCTGCATATCTTCTCTCAAGGTAAGCATCCCCCAGCTTGGCTGTGGAGGTAAACTAGAGGGGGGAATTACCTTGATATTGTAGATAAGGCCATCTGTTTCTAGTTCAGATAGATGAGCATGAGGGTGGGGAGGGGGGGGGGGGAGATATGTCAAGCTTAACAGGTGGTCTGAGATGGATGAGGAAACGTCTACTGCAGATCTTTGCCATCAATTACATATTGTTATGTTCTCCTTTCAAGCTTGTTTTCAATCAGGCAGCTGACATGAGCTTCAAGGTTTAGTCCATGTTGGTGCTGTGGAGAGAATTAATATTGACGAATGAGAGTGTAAACTGAGTGAGTGTGATGAGTAAATTTAGGTTTCGTTTTGTTTACATGAGTATTTTTCATGGACGAGTAAACTAGTGGAATAGGGAATAAGATGAAAGAATATCTGAGGCTATGAGGTAAAGACTAAGTTGGTAAGTGAACTTGCAAGTGAGTACATGAGTTGATGACTACATGAGTGAATGAGTCTGTTCTGCAAGTGAGTGAGTGGATGAGTGATTTAAAAGTGTATTTATCACATCTTGTCACATAAGGAGCCCCCCCCCCCCACTTCCCTTCTCCCTTGGGGCTCTCAACCAATACAGGAAGATTTGGGGCGGGGGGGGGAGCAATATTCTAGTACATCTATACATGAATTTCCAAGGGGAGGGGGGAGAAGGTCAAGACTACAAAATTCTAAATTCATTTATGTGTAGGGGGGGAGGGCTTATTTATTGTATGATGACTTTGAAAAGGGGGGTTCCGACCTCTTGGACCCACACCCCCTCAGATCTGCCATAAGCAATAACTAACCAATCATTAAAGTCTGTATCCTACCTTCAGAAAGAAAATGATTTTGTAAGCACTGTACTTTAACCCAAACAGAAACAATAGAGAGAAATAAGCACCTCTGATACCAAACACACCACAATGCCTGCCCACATTTCCAGTTCAGAGGCCACTCATCATCTGCATGGAACGGAGCCATGTTACCACGATGGAAGAGATAACTCCATGATTCCGGTGAGGCAGCTACTATTTGTGTAGTAGACTGATCCAGTAACCTACGATAACCCCACAAAACGCACACACGTCTACGATAATGTGCTGCGGGACTTGCCTGATAACATAGTTATATTTACCTGGAAAAGAATTCTAACACATCTCTTTTATAAAAACGGGATAAAGTTTCTTCAAATTCTGACTTAAACATAGTCATTACTACACTAAATTTTGATCAGACTTATTTTTTTCTGATGAACGAAAAAGCTCTATATTATATATTTAGAATTAATTTGATCAGTTTGAAACATTTATGTTATATTGGTGTCTTCATATAAATAATTAACAATAGTAAGTGAGCCATTTTGTGTGTTGCACGGAACAGTATTTTAGTGATATCATCAGGAAAGTGTACAAGGGGGTTGTGATGAAAGGCAATATACTAAACGAGAGGCAGCTGAAGCAGTTTCAGGGGTGGGGGTGGCTAGGGGCAGCAGGGAGCTGGTGTCACCATGTTTTACAATGCCAAAAAGGTCCCATAAGCAACACATAAACGGGTTAAACAGTGGGGGTGGGGGATGTACAATGATCTGGAGGGATGCATAGATTGGCTGAGTTGAGAAGAGCTGAGGGTGAGCTAATATTTGCTGCATCAGCAATCTATAAGTCAACTGTCAATGAGAGACACATTAAAAAGGATCAGAGACAACAACCAAATTCCCACTGTAGTTGCCTTGTATGACAAGCATGAGGTTACTGGGGCTACCTGTATCTACCTGACAGTCTAGCAGAGCCACAGGTCAGTACTGGAAAAACAAAAACAGGTATGAGATACCTGGCTCAAGTTTTATTATCAGATATGAGATTTGCTGTTTCAAATGAAGGATATGGAACCCATGACTCTCAAGTCAGTGACTGTATTGCTAGACTGGCTGAGATATTTCAATATAAGTAAATAAATAAACATTTTCAGTTGTGTTAAAATGTTCAAAATTCAAAATATATAAAACTGTCAAAAATCATTAAACCTGCAAAATTCAAAATTTTTCAAATTCTTAATGGCAGCATTTTAATTATGTGTACTCAATAAATATACAAACCAGTTTATTATACAAATGAGTCTACCATTTCTCGTGATCTCCTGGAGGATTGAGGTTGCAATTGGTATCAGTGTTATTTAATGCATGTTTCACATGGACTCTTGATCTGGGGGTTTGTTTGTCTTGGAGATAAGACGCCTCTTGCTGCCCGCCATGGGGGGAACACGCCCCCCTTTTCCTTCCCCAATTTATTTTTTGTTGTCGGATCTGCTGGTGTTGTGGTATAATCTGGAATGCAAAAAAACTGTGTTAACTGTCTGGACCTGGGCAAGAACATGTCTAGACTTACCGCAAGGCTCCACTTGCCTTTCATTTCTGGTGTGCTTACCAGAAGGGTGGTACATTGCTATTACTTCCTGACCGCATAGCACAGTAGCTTCTGGTTATAAGTCTTATCCAACGGTTGATTTTAAGAGTGTTATGGAATCACATTGTTTTTAGAACGAAAAGAGTAGATTTGAAATCAAACACCTTTAGACTTACTGAGAGTCTCCTTTTGAAGTTTTTAATGGTTATATTCTTTGTTTGTTTTTAATGAGGTTATGGAACTATGTTGCATTAAGAACTTGGATACATGTATTATATTTTACTTTACACATTTTTAGACTTGCTGCAAATCTTATTTGGATGTATTTGAGCAGTTGCATACAAAGGTTGCTTTTAAAATTCTTCTTATTTTGAGTGAGTGGGTGAAATGGATTTTTACATTGCAGGGGGTAATATTTCAGCCATAGCACAATGCGATGTGCAAGAGGCACATCAGGAAAAGGGACAACACAGGATCGATAGTAAGAAAGAGAAAGCAAAAGATCC
>JAUELE010168328.1:0-22872 GCA_031471655.1 Diodora aspera
GCGCCCCCTTCAGCTTGCCTTTTGAATTTGTTTTGTTAAGTTAGCACAAACTCAATCCTCCAAAATATTATAAAAACTCTTGAATTTCGCTGAAATTGCACCATTATGCATGTTGCCTTCCCCCCTCCATCCCCCCCCCCTACGAAAGTGACATCTTTCATAAACTATATTGTGCCCCCCTCCAGCAACACAAAACCTGGATCCGCCCACGCATGCGCTGTCTGGAGTTTTGAACCGGGGCAGTGATGCCTGATTTGGATGAACAACCAGGTCCTCTTCACTTGGAGAGCAATCTGCCAGCCTCGGCGGTTGTGGTTTGATTCCCGACCGGGCACCTCTCTTTCAGCCGGGAGACGTGATGTTGGTGAGACCGTGGTGATATGACTGAAAGAGTGCCGAAAATCACGTGAAACCCCAAGTCACTCACCCACTCTTCACTTGGAGCAAATAATAATGATAACAATTCTCAAAAATGTATTAATATCATTATATTTATTATTATAATTATTATTTGTTTCCTCAGCTTGTTTTCTGTTCGGCGCATGCGCAGCCGGATGTATAGCAGAAATGCTCTCTAAGCGATCTGAAGACTCTGAAATAGACACTGTGACGGTTGTCCTTGCCCCCCACCAGGGAACCGAGAACACGCCAATCAGTGTTTCAGAAGAACTCTTGGAACCGGTTTCGGTGGAAAATGAGGAAACGTCATATAGTTGTGACTTTACATGCAGTAGTCATGACAAAGATGCAACTACAATAAACAACGAACTGAAGAAATTGATGTCAGATGACGCGGACCCACAGGCCAAGGAGAGAGTTTTAAAATGAAACAGACGAGTCTTCGTCGATTCTGTGAAAAATTAACTGTGAGTTTCTGTTTTTATTATTTCAGCTTCTTGAAGAAAAGAAAAACTTTCGTCAGATTGTCATATTTTCCTTTTGCAGTGCGCATGGTGTAAATCTCTTGTACTGTTATGTAGGTATGCAAGAGTGTGTTTGTGTGTGTGTGTGTGTGTATTTGCGTTCAAGAACCACAGAAAACAATTGGCTTATTTCGTGAAATTCAGAATATCAAAATAGTCAAAATCAACATGGCGGTCAGTTCTCCTGCCGAATATATTAGACGGTCTTTCATCGTAACCAAATAGTAGAAAATCGTTCAAGTACTTCAGCCGAAGTTGTTCCATGTCTTCTCGGGGGATTTGTCTATACGCCTGGAGAAGGGACTCCTCTTTATTCACTTTTGCGCCGGAAGTTGAACGGTAATGTGCATTCAGCAGCAAATTAATAATCGTTGTCTGATTGGCTCTTCTACTTTCTTCCGGCGATAAGGGGTAAGAAAAGTCTTTGTCAATTAATCCGGAAATTTGAAGAACACGCCACAAGCGAACAAACAATAGATGTTCACTAACACAGTTCACGACCAAATGTCTAGTTTTAAAAAGCCGGACAACTTTAAAGACTATACAATGACTGTTCTTTTCGGCAGAAAAATCTTTGAAAACAATACCTTTTTGAAATGCGTTTGTAGCATTCAGCATGAACAGCACATCCTTCTTGAATGTTTCCACTTTGCCAATGACGTCAAACGTAGTGTTACATACGTCGCAGGATGCAAACACGGGCTTGAAGTGGTTGTCATACGTATGGACATCATGGTGGATGAGATACTTCACCAGCTCTGAAAACTGCACATCCTGCCCACAGCGGGTCGTCCTATTTGATTGATGTACTATGCTGCGTCCAAGAGAGATCCAATATGTCGGGTTCGGACTGACAAGTTTATCTACATAGGACGAAAATATCCTCTTGTACGGATCCCTGGAGAACAGAAATGTCATCGGTTTGAGGAGTTGTTGTTCGTGTGGAGTTATTCCCCCTGGCAAGGACGCCCTGTTAAACTGAAATGGGGAAGCATAATGACCTGTTTCCAGAGCTAGAAGCATCCTGGACCAAAACTTGCTGGCCGCTTTAGCAACGGCGCAATACAGGACGTTAGTGTTCCGGTAAAAGTGCAGTTGTGGCTGCCAGGATGAATCGGCTAATTTCGTAACGTTCAGCGTCTTGCAGATATTCTGTGTGCGCTCAGACCTCCACCGAAGCTCTCGATGATCACCATGGCTCTAAGCAAAGAAACACACTTGATAAAGTTCAGTAAACACATCGTGCTGTAGATTCAATTTGGATACGTTTTCTCAAGCAGGACATTTGTTTGCAGCATTTTATGTTAAATAAATAACATGTAGATTAGACATTATAAAATATGAGTCCGTCAATAAATAACGTCGTATCCCCTTTATCCTGGCAGATTGAGACAAATTCATTTTGTATTTTTAAATAGACTTCTTACACACCAGCAGAAAGTGAGTCCTACTGTACCTGTGTGAAACATTAGCCTCGCTGCATGGAGATTACTAACTAGTAGGATAAATATAGTGACATGTCACAGGTTGTGCCGAATGCAGACCAGATGTTTTGACACTCTTACAAACGATCGAGAAAATTGTTGAGCATCAGTAAATATTTTACATTGTTGCAGATTATCCACGATCACTTGTTGCTTGCCTGGCAGGCTGTTCAAGATATATACACGTACAGTATTTACAATACTCGATATAAAGTAGAACGTAACAATGTACACAAGATTGCTCACACAGTTTGGGAATGCCCGTTTTCTTAATGTATGACTCCCCTGTCTTTTAATATTTGTCAGTTAGAGAGAAGGCAAAAGCATTAAACATGCTATATGTTTTAAGCATCAGCCGTTGTATGGTCATATTCTTATTATGTATTTATCGTTCTCAAAAATATTTCGCGAAAGGAAAACATTGAATTTGACCACGATCCTAAAGGACGTTTTATACCACAGACAAACTGTAGCGAATACTAGTTGCGCAACAACAGTACATGACTTTCTGCCGCTAGTCCCCCTCCCTCACTTAACGCATGCGCCTGTGTGGGAGTTCCCCGATCTATTTTTAGATTGTGGAAGCGTCCCGTCGATCGATAATGTTCAAATATTCAAACAGCTTCACTCACCATTTAAAGACTTTATTCGCGACAATATGTTATTATTTTTACTAAGTCATTTCTTAACAAGCAAACAGTATCCAACCCTTCGGTTAACACAGACTTTTCAGCTGATGATTCGAGGCACTATATTTTGAACTTACTACAGGGTTATCAATGCGCGCGGAGCAGCTTTCCTCGGTTGAGGATTTTGCGTAATATGTGAGAGGTCTTTTTCTAGTCTTACCGAGAGTAGACGGAACACAGAGAGAGAGAGAGAGAGAGAGAGAGACAGATGTATGGCATCAAATACCGGGAGAGTTGTACTAAATCTTCAGGCTCATAGATTTCAGACCGGGCATATAGAGTGAGTGCAAAGACGGTGTAAAAGCTGAGAAACACTCACTACGTGCATGAATTCTTGGTCCGTCTTCAGTGAGTGTATTTGAAAGAGGACGTGTGCCTGGAGATCGTCCGGACGTTGGAGACTGCGATCGACCATGATTTCAGCATACCGATGTCTGCCTGTTCAAGAAAACAGTTAAAGGAGAATACTAAAGAAATCTTAAACTTGACACACATAAAATACTTGTATTATTTACTCATATGGCAAAATCTCATAAAATTGGGAGTTTTAATAATGTAATTCGATGAGCAAAATGCCTCATCCCGCAAATCCTCCCTTCCGCGTCTCCTGTCCGTGACCTCTTGACCTCTGCTGTCCTGTGACGTCACAAACACAGGCATCTCCAATTTGCTCATTGTGTGAATGGAAGCTTCGTGTGTATTTCTCTATAGTTTTTGTCATAAAGAAGTGTGACTTATCATGTTGGTTAGGGTTGAAGGGGTACACCTACATGTAACTGGTCGCCATACCGAACTGGTCGCAAAGGTTAGATCCACGTCGAAAAATACAATTCGTGCTATAATATGAATACTTATTATTTATTTTCGTTTGTGAAATAGGTACACAATCGGCATTCGCATTAATAATTGCTATTACGGTGTTGTTGATTTGAGGGATGGTATGTCGTCCAAGGTGACTGGAAGTTCGTCTTCTACTGTCATTAGATAGCGCACACAACGAACATTTTTAAATATTTGTACTAGAGAGAGAGAAGGCATACGAGTTGAATTATTTACTTATGAAACAGTTTGTGCAACAACATCGATGGCAAATTCTTAGTAGCTGTTTTCTGTTTGTCACGACGAGTTCAGTATGGCGACGAGTTCGGTATGACGACGAGTTCGGTATGGCGACGATTTCGGTATGACGACGAGTTCGGTATGGCGACGAGTTCGGTGGACGAAGAGTTCGGTCTAATCCGGGTTGAACGAGATTTTTTTAAGGAAGGAATGAACGCCGTTTCTTCCGATTCCCAAACAACGAGACTGATTGTGCTCGAACAAAGTGTACATGCATCGATGTAAGCGAGGGAGGTAGAGAACCCAATAGGTTGATCTCCACATTAATTCATACCAGAATAATTCAACATAATATTAACCTGCATATTTCTGGTTGTACAAACCATAGTTTATATAGGGCAGTGATTCGCTGCGTTTACCTGACACGTAGATTGCGGAATGTGGAAAAATTAACTCATCGCTTCAACGCTTTTCAAATTATCAATTTATCGACATACTGTATGCGGATCGTTGAGTGCGGAATTATCGATCGCAAGTTTTCTGGATGTGTTGTGTGGTATGGAGGCCACGTGACAGGTTTTTCGAAGTGAGGTATGTGGAAGAAGTACAACACGGACGAATTTCGTCAAACTATACTGCCGGGCAAAAGAAACTATACCAAATGATTTCAGTTATTTTCCTTTACGTCTTTCTGTCATAGCTGATCAAAAGGATGCTAGGATTGCATCGAGTGTAATTTGATTGACATCATATCGTTGATAAAACTTCCTAATCTTGAAGGGATATCACTTGCATATCCAACGCAATTCTGAATTTATTCAGTAGTCTCTCAAAATCTTGATATCGTTTATTTTGCCTGGCAGTGTATGTTGCATTCCTCTGTGGGCCCCTCACTTTATCATGGAAAGAGACATCCTTTCATCTGCAGTATTTATCCTTTCATCTGCAGTGTTTATTCTTTCATCTGCAATAGTTATTCTTTCATCTGCAGTATTTATTCTGTCATCTACAGTGTTTATTCTTTCATCTGCAGTGTTTATTCTTTCATCTGCAGTGTTTATTCTTTCATCTACAGTGTTTATTCTTTCATCTGCAGTATTTATTCTTTTATGTGCAGTGTTTATTCTTTCATCTGCAGTGTTATTCTTTAATCTGCAGTGTATATTCTTTCATCTACAGTATTTATTCTTTCATCTGCAATAGTTATTCTTTCATCTGCAGTATTTATTCTGTCATCTACAGTGTTTATTCTTTAATCTGCAGTGTATATTCTTTCATCTACAATGCTTATTCTTTCATCTACAGTGCTTAATCTTGCATCTACAGTGTTTATTCTTTCATCTACAGTGTTTATTCTTTCATCTACAGTGCTTATTCTTTCATCTGCAGTGTTTATTCGTTCATCTGCAGTATGTATTCTTTCATGTGCAGTATTTATTCTTTCATCTGCAGTGTCTATTCTTTCATCTGCATTGTTTATTCTTTCATCTGCAGTATGTATTCTTTCATGTGCAGTATTTATTCTATCATCTACAGTGTTTATTCTTTCATATGATGTGTTTGTTCTTTCATCTGCAGTCGTGTTTATTCTTTCATCTGCAGTGTTTATTCTTTCATCTACAGTGTTTATTCTTTCATCTGCAGTATGTATTCTTTCATGTGCAGTATTTATTCCTTCATCTACAGTGTTTATTCTTTCATCTGCAGTGTTTATTCTTTCATCTGCAGTGTTTATTTTTCATCTACAGTGTTTATTCTTTCATCTACAGTGTTTATTCTTTCATCTGCAGTATTTATTCTTTCATATACAGTGTGCATTCTTTCATGTGCAGTATGTATTCTTTCATGTGCAGTATTTATTATTTCATCTGCAGTGTTTATTCTTTCATGTGCAGTATGTAGTCTTTCATGTGCAGTATTTATTCTATCATCTACAGTGTTTATTCTTTCATATGCAGTGTTTATTCTTTCATGTGCAGTATTTATTCTATCATCTACAGTGTTTATTCTTTCATATGCAGTGTTTATTCTTTCATCTGCAGTATTTATTTTTTCATCCGCAGTATCTATTCTATCATCTACAGTGTTTATTCTTTCATCTACAGTGTTGAAGCTTTCATCTGCAGTATTTAATTTTTCATCTGCAGTGTTTATTCTTTCATCCACAGTACTTATTCTTTCATCCGCAGTATTTATTCTTTCATCTGCAGTATTTATCCTTTCATCTGCAGTGTTTATTCTTTCATCCGCAGTATTTATTCTTTCATCTGCAGTATTTATTCTTTCATCTCCAGTATTTATTCTTTCATCTCCAGTATTTATTCTTTCATCTCCAATATTTATTTTACATCTGCAGTATGTATTCTTTCATCTGCAGTGTTTATTCTTCATCTGCAGTATTTATTCTTTCATCTGCAGTGTTATTCTTCATCTGCAGTGTTTATTCTTTCATCTGCAGTATTTATTCTTTCATCTGCAGTGTTTATTCTTTCATCCGCAGTATTTATTCTTTCATCTGTGGTATTTATTCTTTCATCTGCAGTATTTATGCTTTCATCTGCAGTATTTATTCTTTCATCTGCAGTATTTATTTTTCATCTGCAGTATTTATTCTTTCATCTGCAGTGTTTATTCTTTCATCTGCAGTGTTTATTTATGATTATTATACTTTCCACCGTGACGCACATATACAACACTAAGAACAACAGATCTCTCTCTCTCTCTCTCTCTCTCTCTACTTTTAAAACATAACTCTCATCTCTATCATTCAATTCTTACGATCTTCATTAGCAAGTATATTTACGTGTTGAGAGCTTCTCCTAGTATACGACAGTTGTGGTTGACATAAAAATAAAGCAGCGCCTCTCATAAAGCCTGAAGCTTAGTTTCGTATCAGCTTGCAACCCTCTGATACGACAATAGTCTGCCAATATTAATTGGTGTATTGTTACTTGATACTTTTAGCAAAGTTAATTATACTGCAAGAACACTGCACACGGCGCCATTGTACGATCAGTACCTTAGTACCTTTTTTATTATTGTTAGCTTCTTAGCAAACAGTGTATTATAGTATTAGGTCAGTTTGAAGCAGCATACTCTACTATATAAGAGTCATGGATGTGTAGGTTTACGTGGTTTTCAGCAATCTTTCAGCCACATCACCACGGTCGCACCAACATCACGTCGGTGTATGGGATCATGTCTCTCCGGACTGAAAGAGAGGCGCCCGAGTGGGACTCGAACCGCAACCGCCATGGTCTACACGCTAACCACTGCGCCATCCCGCGCCTCGCTACTGGATAAGAAAATAAAACAGGAAAAGTATATGGCATGGACATGAGTCAAGTAGGATCAAGTTAGAAAACAAGCAAAGTGACGTCAGGCACACCTCATGCATTCACTGGCCACGCCTGAACTAAAGCAGGGACGTGTTTAATCGTGATGCCCCCATCATAAATTAAATCTTGGTATTTCATTCTTGAAAGTACGCGACCACCTGATCCACTCGTGATCATTAATACGAGATAGCAGGTAAAGTAGAGCAGGAATTACGTCAAGACGAGATAAGACGAATCTTGCGCTCCAATCTACCTGATTAGATATGGAGCTTTTGTTTTGACCCGTTTGCCAATCCCGCAGCATAGATGACCTTTGCAAGCATCGACCAGATGTCTATGACAACTTGAAACTTTGAAACACAATCTGTACACTGTTTTGGTTCGGTTTTTTAAGTGTTTGATGTTTGCATTGGATGTATGGTCATTCATACGCATACTTGATTTACATTACTAAACGGTATGAAAGATTCAGATATTACATTTACGTCAACGTCGCGTTTCATTAAAAATCAGTGCATCCAGTTGCAATATGTTAATCCCTCTTACGTCCCCAAAACTCAGTGTTGTCATGCTTGCCGCGCAAGACAATGCAAGGAAGGCTTGACATTACTGTAGACGGTTTCTAGTACAAATGATGTTCTTGGATCGAATCTCATTTGTGAAAAGGATACTCTTGTTAGACTAACAGAATATGGATAAAATACATTTAGACGTCATCCAAACCAAACACCTCATATACAAAACCTAAAAATAACAAGTCATTGCTTCTAAACGTCGAACTGCCAGCCACACCGTACCACCAGTTCCAGAGAGCTGAGTAAGAGAATGCATGATTGTTTCGGATCTTATAAAAGGACTTGGTTTCTGGATGAACCCTGGCTAGATATATACCAGTTTCCAATGGTTTCTGGTTGAACCCTGGCTAGATATATACCAGTTTCCAATGGTTTCTGGATGAACCCTGGCTAGATATATACCAGTTTCCAATGGTTTCTGGTTGAACCATGGCTGGATATGTACCAGATTCCAATGGTTTCTGGAAATGCTAGTTTCCAAAGGTTTCTGGTTAACACCTGACTAGACTATATACCAGTTTCGGAAAAAATATACCAGCACGGTTTCTGGTTGAACCCTGGCTAGACATATATCAGTTTACAACGGTTTCTTGTTGGACACTGGCGAGATATATACCTGTTTTGGATAAAATAAAACGAAACGGTGACTGGTTGAACACTGGCTAGATATATACCTGTTTCGGATAGAATAAAACGAAATGGTTTCTGGCTGAACTCTGGCCAGATATATACCAGTTTCGGATAGAATGAAACGAAATGGTTTCTGGTTGAGCCATGACCTGATCGCACACCTATTCAGCTGAATGAGATATGTACGTCCAGCTATGTACCATCTACTGAATACAAATGCAATAAGTCTGTATTAACTTCAGGTTAATGTTTCGATAAAATTGCTTTGGTATTTACAGTTTAATGGTCTTACAGTACTAGCTTGTCTAGCACTGTAATTTCTCTTGACTGTCAGTTATTCAAATTATTAGTTTAGAGCAGTCTTATATCTGATCAACGTGGCAATCAACGTGGCAACATTAAGTCTGACCATATTTCTCAAGACAATGAAGGAGTGATTTTAGGACATGTAGTACAGCTTGAAGCAACTTTATCAACTGGAGTGATGGTTAAAACTCGGTTTAAAAAGTTGATCTTAATATATAAAGACTTTACGATAACCTTAGCGCTTAGATTGCCATGTGAAACAGGGCCCGGGATAAGCTAACTTCAAGGATGTGTATAAGGATGTGTACTAAGATAATCTTGTACAGGTTTTCGTATAGAAACAGAGGCTGCATTAGCTCTCGCGACCAGGCTTTAGAGACATTAACCGAAAAGGGCATTGTTACATCCTGCGTGGTATCTTTTTGATCAGAAAACTGGGTCTGCTTTGGGACATTCAAGACTAAAGGAATCTGTTATATTGGTAGAAGTACAACGCGTCCGTCATGAATCAGTTACTTTGACGTCAAATTGATAGTATGTCATGTCATTGGTTTGTAGAACATTCAAGATGCTAACATGACCTTTGCTGATATCGATTTACACCTCGATAACGTGGCGAAGATCCTTAGTTTCACAACACTCCGTAAATTCGTTTAATTTTGTCAGGTCACAATAACAATCAGCTCTGCTGTTTTTGTCTGTAATCTTCCTGCTTTGATTCGTATTGACTCTCATAAGTCTAATGGAAACAATGTATGTGCTTGTCTTTATACGAGTAACCTTCAGTGAAAAACGAGTAGAAAAACGAAACTTATCTCAACACACTTGTCGACTTATACTGAATGTAATTGTTGATCAAACTGAGAACATAAATTAATGTCATTGACCATATTTGTCATACAAAACGCTATATCCACACGCTCATATGACTAATATGGAATCAAGTAATAATCTCCAATGAGACGAAACCTTCCAACATTGAAGTTCGGATGAAGGTCGTGTGTCAATGTCTCTCAAAGGAAAAAAGTGTGCAACCTGTTACGACTTGTGATTGTGCAGAGATTACCTTTCGTCGATGTGAAGTTCACATTCTTGAAGTTAACCGTGTCTGTGAACAAGACACTTATATATGACCAGTAAAAACCTTCAAATTTCAGACACATGATACGGCTATTAATTTTCTACAGCTCGTGTAGTCTTTCTCTTTATTACCTAATAGTACACTGGAGACATTTCGACTAACCCGAAATCCTTAGTGGAAATGTACGCAGGATAGTTTTAGGTGGTGTCCCATTCGCGAAAGACCCCCATCTGCCTGACTCCATTGCACAAGCTCAAATATCTACCTGGGCAGGTAAGTTACAAGGCTCAGAAAAGACTCATCAATGACGGGTGGGACCGAATTGTTTCAGGTTTCACTGTTTACAGTGGAGACCAGTACATAGCTACCCGCAAAGAATGTCTGAGTTAAAAGATTAGCTATTATTGCAGTAGTGCAAGGTGAACTACAATTGTGTTTCGTGCACGAGTGTTGACGACTTGCGGTATCTACGCTGTTACGGGGAATACTTGAATGACTAAGTATTGGATTTTCTCTTATCGTAATCTTCTTTAGTAACTAATAAACAAGGTCCGATTCAAGGAAAGAATGCAGCACGTGTCTTTCCATATCCTGTTGCGCCATGTTCTAAAATTACGACATTACGTGTTCCTGAAAAATGTGCTTAATCCATTAGTTCACTTTAGGCCTACCCTGGAAATTTCCAAATAGCAGTAACTCAATGATTTGTGTACCAAGTAGATCAAGATTAATTGAGAAACTGTCCACTACGTATTCCCTGTTTAATGATTTTAAATGAGTTATGGACCTTGTTTTAATGACTTCAGTTCAGTATTTTCTGACACAAAGGTATTTGGAACAGCATTGCTCAAGACTGCAAATGTTCCTTGACATATATGATGTGTAGTCCGTTTTTTATTGAGAATAAAGCTGTATAGTAATTACAGTAATTGGTAAATGTAGGTTAGGGTAGGTCATCTGTATCTTTCACTCATCTCTTTGCTGATCTCCTTTCTGTCTCGTCATCGAGGTCTTCCCATTACCCCGACAGCCCTAACAGTCTGACAATACAATGTACTCAAGTGTATTGTTCAGCTTCGATAGGGCGAGGTTAAAGTAAGGACACGGTTAGGTACAAGAGGTATGGTCAGGGATCGGGTTAGAACTATGGGCTATCTGACTAAAGGGCTAGCGTACTATTGGGCCCACCTTCTCTACATCTATCTACCTACCTGTTCATTTTTCTATTTATCAATCAATATGTAGCTGTCGCATGACGGATATCGACATCACGACGGTCTGTAGCGGAAAAAGTGCTGCAGCAACGTTAAGATCAAAACAGGCTTCACGAGCATGCCAGCCCTGTATGTAGATGAGTTCAGTAGGTGACCAGCTATGTTGTGTAAGCTAATCTGTGTCCTCAAGGTTACTTCACACCTGATACGTCTCAGCTCTAGTAACCCAGGTGGAGCAGTAGCGATCTAGAAAGTTCCTGTCCAAAACCAAATTCCAGGACTTTATCTGACCTGAAAAGACATCGAGGCCTTATATTCGAATGTGGAGCAATGGAGAAAAACGTTGTTAAGTAAATTGTGATGACATTTTGACTGAGACCAAGATATTTATTCATTATTCTTGTCCACCAAAAACTATTTTAAAAAGGCGAAACGTGTTTGCTCTTAGCACAGATATGGACATAAACTATTATTGACCAAACATTTTTAGTTCACTTTAGTATAAATAGCACTTTTGTTTCAATGAAGACGGCACAGCGTACGTCATCAGGATATGGCGGCTTCTGAAAAAAGCAAAATTCATGATCAGTTGCAATGCAATCACACCTGGCTAAATTGAAAGTAGGATATGACTGTATTCTATAATCTGAACAACAGGCTTTGATAAAGTATTACCATCTTCGAGATAATGAGAGCTATTGATTAGCAATACAGGCGAGACATTTCAAAACTATTTATGTTTTGAAATATTACGTAATACTGATATTTAATGCAATTAAAAGTATATAAAATATAGTTTACCAGCAGCGGGTGGGGACAGGATTTTGTGAAAGAGAGAGATGAAAGCTTAATCACGATAAGCAAAGCGAGGGGGGGGGGGCAGGGGCTCTCCCCTAGAAAATATTCAATTTATAGAAGCTCTGAGACGCATTTTCCTGCATTTGTTTTGACCAAAATGTGTTTTGCAACTATTCCAAATAATGCAATATAGTTTAAACAGGGACGGCGGAAGCAATTGCAGGGGGCGATTCAAAGACATCAAGAAAGAGCCCAGGGGCAGCCGAGGCCCGGGAAGCGCTGGGGGTCCTAGACTGTAGGAGACGCGTTCTGGGCGATTTCTAGTGACGAAATTGGAGGGGGAGGGAGTATCCGCCCTTACCCTGGAAACTGAAGGGACTCGAGCTCTCCCGCCGCTTCTGCTTCCATGATACAATAATCAACCAATCTGCAGTGCTGCCAAAGTCCATGAATTATGTGTATGAAACGTCGTAGGGGGTCTTGGACATCCTCCCATGCATATTGTTATTGATTCATAGAAGGTTTGAGAAACATTTGTCTGCATTTATTAGGGGTCATAATGGACTTTGTAACTGATCTAAGTAATGCCATACAATTGCCAGCCATGAACTCTTAACAGAGAGGAGGTCATGCTTCCCCTGAATACCCAAGTGGGACTTAAAGGGGGAAAAGAATATGATAATACATTTCATGAATTATCGAGTGAAAAATATAAGAAAATGCACATATCTCTGCGAGCTATATATTTTCTCCAAAATTGTCTTCAAACTAATTATTTTAGAAAATCAAACGTTAACTCCCTAAACATTGGCATACTTGCATACGGTAAGGAAGGGGACATCCTACCTATACCCTCAACGTGCCATGTATATAGCTGTATTTTTGTGGGAGAGAGACAATAAAAAGATTGTCATACCAATGTCGCAAGTGCTGTGACTCTCTTAGTACTTTTACTGATGTGAACTAACATCAGTTGTTACAAGGTGTGTTTACGAGCATGAGTGAAATAGCTGATGTTTCATTTTTGGTATTCATGGTAATAAACATGAACATGGATGGTAATGAAGTATCTACAAGTAATATCAATGTACTGATCGATGTTTATGGAAGTGTAATTTGTCTGTAAACCGGAGTAGTTAGCACACATATAATATTCTTGAACTGCCGTACACCTTACATCTGATCTATAGATAAACGGATAGCCCAACAAATAGCGCAGTGTCAGCAGATTTTTCAAGGTATCGCCGCCAAGCAAATGTTAATATGTATCACTCTCATTTTTCACAAGATAATCAAACGAAAGTACACTTTTTATCTATGTCAAATCTGGTAGTATAGTATACCAAGATTTTGAGAGACTACTGAAAAATTCACAAATGCGTTGGATATATAAGAGATATTCCTTCAAGACTTAGAAGGTTTATCAATGAAACTATGTCAATCAGATTACACTCACCGAAATCAAAGCATCCTTTTGATCAACTATGGCATAACGATGTAAGGGAAAATAATTGAAATCATTTGGTATACTTTCTTTCGGACGTCAGTATATATTTACAAATATAGACTCACTCAGCAGTTTTTAAAATCACCTTGGCATTCCCTTCATCACAATTTCCATGAATGTTAAGGACTTGTCCTCTGGGTGCAGTATAATATTATCTTTATGAGTTAAACATAAGAATATACAAAACATTTTCCTTTATACCAGAATAATTATTGACTTTCCCAAATGGGAAGTAATGTACTAAACGATTTCTGCACCTTTCGGCATTAATAACAGAGTAAAGCGTTTATGGTGACAAGCTTTTTATATATCAAATGCTCACTGAATTCTTTAATATAATTAATTGCACATGTTTTACTTTTCATATGAGATAATTTGATACAAGAGCACTAAAGGCAAGTACGACATACATGTATATGGCTTTCTGAAAACAATTAATTTGGTCATTAAACTCTCTTGATCATATGCACTGTTTCATGTACAACCTTTTACGAATATTAAGTATTTTATTTCTATAAGGAAAGCTTTCTTTCCTCTCAATTTTGGTCACGTTTAGAAAGAACAGCTTCATTCATTTGAAATATGTTTGCAAGCGCCTGCTCGTCGGTACAATTAACAAACTCGTTAATTAGCTAGAATAAATGACAAGGGTAGCTCTTATGTACATTGTTTGTATGACTAAGCCAAATTGCTGCAGTTTCATTTCAGAATCATAAGGAATAACATAAATTATTTGGACGTTTACACAAGCAAACTTCATCATTTTGTTGTATTTAGATCACGAAGTACATAACGTATTACAACTGGTATTCTAAATATTCAAAAAAGCGACTTATTTATTGTCATCATTATCAAATTTACAGCGGAGTAAAATATGCAGCCGAGGTTTCATACTCTAAACACAACACAGACAACACATAATTGGTAGTAGTAGTAGTAGTTGTAGTAGTAGCAGTATAGTAGTAGCAGTAGCTTTAGTAGTAATTGTAGGGGTATAGTAGTAGTTGTTGCAGTAGTAGTTGCGGTAGCAGTAGTAGTACTAGCAGTAGTAGCATAGTGGTGATATCAGCAGTAGTACAGCAGTGACAGTAATAATAGTAGCAACAGCTATATATAGTAGCAGTAGTAATAGTAGTAGATTGACAATAGATACATGTATTAGAATACATGGGCGGATGCAGACTCGTATATAAAGGATGGGAGTTCCGACCCCCAACTTTTTATAAGGGAGGAGGAGACTATTTTATTGCACACGTATTTTGACTTTCAAAATGTGTTCGGTGAAGGAAGGTTCAAGGCTGCAAAATGCCGGTCGGGGGCTACTTAATTAGATTTCCACATAAGGCAGGATAGGGGAGGGGGTCCCTAGACTCCCCTGAATCATCCAATGTAACATATGAATCGTTAAACTATAATTGTACCAATGGATAAAACTTGTTATGGTTTGGGATAAATCCTTCCTTCAAGGCCTTCCACCATGATACTACAGAGATATAATTCTATTTCATTTCATTTGCAGGTTACGATCCGAGGATGCCTCAGAAGTGACGTCACGACCAGCCTTCAATAAACGCAGATATTAAACGAAATTGAAGTATCTGAGTTTATTAACATATGTGCAGTGCCGTAAGGCTGCAGAAGACATTATATCCACGACAGTGAGATAAATTATAAAACCAAAGATTTAAATGCAACTGGATCATTACTGAGGGTCACGCAAATTTGCTGCTTATTGATCAACACGTATCAAACACCGATTCTGTCGTAACGGGCAGTGCACGTTGCCTTTAAGAGTTCGCCCTGCCTGACAATGTGACACAGACAGTGTCATTGGTGTCACCATGGACGAGTAGATTTGCTTGCAACGGCCTTAGTCCACAAAGCTGCGATTTGGTACCCGTAGTGGAGAGATGTTGATGTGATGCTAGCCTTCAAGCGCAAACTAGGCAGTTTGGGTTTGAGAAAGGTTGTGGAGAAAGGTTACTAGTATACATATTCCAATGACCAGGGTAATACTGTTGGGCGCAGTGAGCGTCTGCCTAGTACGCGGACGTTGGTCCTCATTATTATAATCAGATCGAAATACTACTTGGAGCCTTTTGTTAAGCCTGTGCTACGAAATGCATGAACATTAACAGAGTATTTGAAGTACTTGTACATATTCTTAAAGAGCCAGTCATTGACGTCTGTTTGCAAACGCTAATGTCTTACCAGTTTGTAAATGTGTATGCATATGACATCGTCTTTGTTCCAACTGCAATGAGGCTTTAGAAAACGTTATTAGAATGAAGATGTCTGTTGCTCATAACTATTTTATAATGTGTTGACTGGGAATACTGAATATGGACATACTATACATATACTATATATATAGTAGTCTATGGACATTGTATTTGGCTCCTTGTTTTAAAGTATGCATTTTGCAAAACAAATAATAAATAAAAAACTGGTTGCTTTGATTTTTAGTTAAGTTATTTACAGAAAATTAGCATTTTGGTTTTCACTGCTGGCTTCCAGGCATAACAAAACTGCAGGAGAAACGGTCAGTATTTATCTGTAACTGGGACTTCTGCGTGACAGGTGTTTGGAATCGGATTCTTATCTTACCACAGTAAGATGTCCGTGACCACGAATTTTCACAGCGCACAAAGAACTGTGACACCATCTGCGGTCACTGGCGCAGCGCTTCGTTTTGATTGTCCTAAATTTACAGGGCTGATACACATTTGATGAGCAAGGAGGTCAGCCCCTCAAAACACAATTGCAAAACATAAGCTTATCATGACGCATCTTAAGCAACACTCTTGGGAACAGTTCATTGATATCTACACCAGATTAGTCTTCAAATGAATCACCTCGTACATGATAATCGTCTTGTTGGTCTTTGTGTGATCCAGAAGTAACTAATCCGAAAACTGGAACAGCAAGAAAAATTACACCAATGCCACGTTGGTCGAATATTGGATCACTTTCCCAATATCCGGCGTCCTTTGTTGCAAGACATCTTTAGACTGTTATGTCACATGCGCTTATTGTCATTTATTGTCTTGTCAATTCCTGAAAGGAAGAATCGAGGGGAGCCGTCAGGGACGGATTCAGGACTGGTAAGAGAAGGGGGAATGCACTGGACATTTCATGAGAGGTGCCCCCAGTGTCCGCTCCTCCCAATCCGCCCCCCCCCGAATCCGAGTTTGTTAAACGAAAATGATTTGCATGCCCTTTGTCAAGAATGATAACATTAAAAGTACAATTAAAATGCATTTGTGTGTCAATTACACGATATCTATATCATTTACTTGAATCACAATTATGCGTGTATAGGTCGTTTAACGTCAATATACTTCGTCCCGGGATTCAGCCTCAAATTATTAATGTTTGTGCAGTCAAGATATAGATCATTATATAGGCTATGGAGGGTAAATACGTGAAATACCAGCAATGTTATTGCAGTATGGCGAAACAGTGCCTTAAACTATCAACCCCTCCGAGTCACTGAGTGCAGCCCAGTTTGTCTAATGCAGTTCATCAACTGGGTGAACCAATCAATCAAAGTGAAAACAAGTACGGTAAGTTAAAAGTCTGCCTTTATTGCACCCTTTGGGCATGAGGTAATAGAAACTTTAACAATATGAAAAATGAAATGAAAAAAGATGCATTTTAAATAGGGCACAAATATGAACAAGCACTGATGTGACAACATAAGTTATTAAATTATGTTTAAACGGTGAAACATGACTTGTACTTTTCCGAACGCTTTTTGTTCATTGGTCGATTATATACCACGTCATGCATCCGTGTGCGTAGCAGATTCAAATTACATTAGCCTTATACATGTCGTAGACGGGACCGAAAGGAATTGTGATCAGCTTTTAAGTTACGTCGATTTCTCCCTCAATGCTTGTTGATCGTATATTTGGAGAAAGAGATTAGTACGAACCCCATACTAGTCAGTTAATAAAACACCCTTTCTTTATCATCGAAATACATATTCGCCACTACACGAGCCAGCCCATATCATTATATGTTGGCAACGCACTGAGTAAGGAGGTTTCATTGTTAAACTAGCCAACAAACTCAACAAGTAATAATCCCTTTCTGAACTGCCTGGACTGCATGAGAGTAATGACGTTCATCCAACTGCAGCTGGAATTTGGTTGATGTATTTTAAAGATATTGAAACCTTCATAATTATGCTGAATCACTCCATTGCTGTCCTTCGCGTTCTCTCGTACCTGACGTTATGTTAGCCATTATAGATTGCCATTACAACATACACCATTAACTGAAATCATTGTCTTTGTTCTTTATTATGTAGAGGTTCACATCTAGGTCCTAATTCACTTTTCTAAAAGCAAAGCACAGCAGCTATTTGCCACTATTATAATACTGTAGATATCGATCTGGATATCGCGTGTTTACTGAAAGGTACTAACAGCATAGAGTAAGTAGACTGTCGGATGTGCTAATGGTCTGGTGATTGTTTATTTGTTTGGTAACAGTTGTAGATATGTATACCATTGGCATAACAGCTTTTACAGGAAACAGATGACACGTACTTTACGTGGGTGTGCTTCATTCACGGCTACTTGCCTCCAGTCGAACAATCGTGTTGAGTGTTACTTGTGCAGATGCCTGACAGCAAAAAGATGCAAAACCTGCACACGTTTGACATTAAGGAAAATACAATATTAAATTAAATTGGCAATTTCCTCATTTGTGTTATACTAAATGCAGAAACGACTGAGGTAAATGTGTCTGAAGATATAAGTAAAATAAGTAGTGAAACAATTAGAAGCATCAAGTTCCGAATTCATTTTTTTGGTATTAACCTTTGAATGTTCAAAGTCAGCGGCAACTGCTAGCTAATACTCATTTTGGACTGAATTCAGTAGGTTAAAGAGACTGGAGAACATGATCAGTCCTTACATTAGCTGATGAAGATACACTGATGAACAGAAATAAATGAGTGTTTAGTTGGCTATCTTGTTGGTTTAATGTCAAGGGTCATTCGGAGACAAAAAAAGACATACCATATGCTGACAGATCATGTGTTTTATGGCTGATTAAAACATTGGAGATGTTCAAAATGCATTGTGAGTAAATTACTTCATAGTGTGTGGACCATCGTTCACTTAACTGTTTTTATTAGTATATCTTCGGCTGATCATTGACGCTTCAATGTTGAAGTTTTCTAGCATCAAACAATCGTATAGCAGTATAACATCCTGACATGTGTGATAGTACAGCAGTTCCCCGTCTCAAATCTGGTACAATATTAGATATCACAGAATAATGTATATTCCTGTCGTATCTAAACTGACGTCAAAAAGAAAGTATACCAAATGATTTCAATTATTTTCCCTTACGTCTTTATGCCATAGTTGATCAAAAGGATGCTTGGATTTCGATGGGTGTAATTTGATTGACATCTCATTGTCTTGTAATTGCCCCAAACTCTTGTGTCCCATTAATCCAATGCCTCTCGCAGGGAGATGCCGCTATCAAAATAATTCAAATTTAAGCCTCTTTGTGCGTATCCTGAGGTTTGAGGTTGGCAAGACCAACACACTTGGAAACATTGTTAACCGACAGTAAAAGAACACATGTCCTGGGCTGAGCATGCACTAAATTAATATTAGATGGAGATGAGTAAAAAACATTCAATTGATATTTCATTCATCTGCAAACATGTTATTTTAGAATCTCTCAAGCAGAAAACATCTGACTAAACCTATAATTGATGAACGTTTATAAAGTTGTAAAACGACAGTATTTCAGTGCAACTTTTACCATTGCCAATTTTACCAATTGAAAGCTGTTTGACTTGATGTGGTGAAACCTGCTATTCAGTAAAATGAGTGAGTGAGTTGGTGATTTTTACGTGGTTTTCAGCAATCGTTCAACCACATCACCACGGTTTCACCAACATCACGTGGGTGTCGGGGCTCCTGTCACTCCAGGCTGAAAGAGAAGTGTCTGGGCGGGACTCGAACCACAATCGCCAAGGCTGGCAGATTGTTGGGCCCACGCGCTAACCACTGCGCCATCCCGCGCCCATTCAGTAAAGTGACGTCATGACATATCTCATCAGATGTGGCAAAATTAGCTGCTTCGACGATGGCGCAGATCTCTCACCTCAGGAGTCGAACCCATATATCACTGCCATGCAATTGCATTGCGTACAGAGATTAAACAAAAATATAAGGGAGGAACATTAATACACAGACACGATTGACATCTTTATAGCCAGATCGATCCACCATTTAAGAGAGATGAATATAGTTTCCGCAATCTGTTGCCGGAGGAGAAAACATATGCTTTTGGAGTGTTGAGAGCTATTGTATTGTGTCCTTATTTTTCCGGTATGAGAGTTGGGGCCGTCCTGGTGGGTTCGGGTTGACCCATAGATAAGAAATCAAAAGGTTGTCTGACTTATGAAGAGTGACGCAGTTTTCTCAGAAAATCAGATCAGATCAGTACATTCGAGCTTTAATCATGAATGAAACCGCATTGAATAGAAACATCAGGGTTTGCTCGGTTGTCATAAATTATGTACAGCCCAGGACCGGATCCAGGATTTGTGTAAAGGGGGATGGGGGGCAACATTGTTCATGGAAGATTTAACTTTCTAGGGAAGTCCAGTGGCATGCCACCCTGGGAAATTTTGAAAAAAATAACATACAAATTGGTGGCATTTTCAGCATATTTCACGAGTTTTCATAATATTTTAGGGGTTGGTTTGCTACTTACATACCAAAACATATTTTAAAAGATGACCTAAAGGGGGGGGGGGGCGTGTACCAGTCCCCCCTTACTGCAGCTTCAGATCGTCATTCTGTCGGGGTATTACATGTAGCTGTTGTCTGTCGCTCTTGACCCACATTGTCGGGCTATTCGTAACTGCCTATCCCGTCTCATATTGATATGATAAGAAGATATTATTAACAGGCTCATATCGGGTTTCGCTGATAAATTTTAGGTTTGGATCTACGTTAAGTATCCACATTCGAATCGAAGTTCAAATGTATATGTTTATGTTTCTTTGTTTGTCTATTGATAAAGATTGGGTCGGGATTAAATGTCTATCAAATATTCTCCAATGAGATCTGAGTGTCAGCTCTATTATTCTGCCAACGAAAAACGTTACCCTTGGGACATGTGGTGACATTCTTTACCGGATACAAAGGGTGATTGTTCACCTATTTTGCTCAAAGGTCTTTGATCCTTACACAGGTACACAAGACGACGAACTGGTTGACTCTGAAAGAATAATTCTTCAAACAAAACGTAACTGTTTGTCATTTGTCAATCTAGCATTCAGAGTCATCCGCCTTTGCTCAGACATGCGTCGATCGTGCAACTGGGTCAAATGATGTGAACTGTGACAGACGTAAATACGCCAATGTGATTCCAGATGATGAGTAGGCTCATTTTATGTCTTTGTTGAAGCAAATAACAACCATTTTGTATATGTTTGTGAGGTGTCACATACATATTACCACCTGTATGCACTTGATGGTATCTTCTAGTTCCGGAACACGATATGATTAAACTTGCATGGCTGCCTGAGGCAAATGTGCAGCATGAGCAAATGAGAGTTTCACCAATGCTCGCTGTGTGGGCTAATGTGTTCTATATATTATCACAAATTCGAATAATACATGTTATCAGTCATTTGCGGCTTTAATAATATCGCCTTGATCTATTTTGTGCTATATTATTACTCGCCAGCAGATTACATCCATATTTTATGAAGACCAGTCTCGTTAGTTATCAAGAGAGTTGCATTTCATCTTTCCCGGACAATCATATATAAGGCGTAATAGTTTACATATTTGTTGTGGGGTTTTTTGCATTTTATGTCGATTTTACATCTTGCGGTATAATTCATACGTAAATGTGGAAGTTTATCCTGTACTGATGTCCAAAGGGAACGATGCCATGATTTGGAAATACAACAGATGAAACACAAACGTATGTAATACAAGAGATATGTTTTAGCATGACGAAGCCAAATGCCACTCCATGACAGCGTCGACTTTTGATGAACAGTGACACAAAGATATATGGGGTTGGAAAAGAGATTGAACAATATTTTGTTTGTATCGTTTCCTTTGAACGTCAGTATAGAAGGAAAGATTGATTACTGAAAGCAGAAATGGAAACTTTCGGAAATCTATATTCCCACCTATGTCACTGAGTTCGTTGGCGGACTCCATGTCCCTTGTTTTCTTAATTCAGTGTTTAATGTTACCTTACGTTGTCAATTTCAATCGTGTACATCTACATGTAAAATGGGGTTGATTTGTTTCGCACAGACTTAAAATGATCTCACTTGACTTATGCCATTGACGGAGTTTAAATGTGTGTGACTTCATCAGTGTTTCGTATGCGTGATTCGTGGCGTTTATATTTTGTTCGGTTCCTGGGTTTACATGTGCATGACTTCATTTAAAATATCTGACAGTAAGGTTTAGCCAGGATTGACTTAATTGATGTTATTGGACTCCATTGATATTGTTTGACTTCATTGATATCGCTCACTGGCTTTACGAGGTTCATGAGGTTAACGATTTGCCTGCTTGGGTGTTGTTTTTTATTCATACGAGAGGATGTCAAAAGATTTTGAACATAACATGGATCGAGATGAACTTTTTTGGAAAGATATCTATATTTTACAAAATAGTCCCCTTTTAAACCGGTTCTGCCAGTCATGTATGCCATGTTTGTAGAATGTCACATCCTGGTCGCCTAACTGACCCTCTACAACATCAATACGCTCGTTGTCATCTTCGAATCTTCGGCCACGGAACTGCTTTTTCAATTTGTGAAACAGGTGATAGTCACAACTCTGGAGAAAAGGGTGGGTTGAGCAAAATTTCAAACCCACATTCTTGAACAGCAGCCATTAATTGTAACTCGGCTGATGTGAAACAGCGTATTGTTTTGGTGAGGGAGAACTCCGCGCCGTTTTTCTTTACTAGAATGGCGCACTTTCCACAGTAAATTGCCGTAATATTCTTCATTTAATGTAGTTCCATGGAGAAGGTTATCGGTATGAATAACTCCTCTACTGTCCCAAAACATAGTGGCCATAAACGTTTTGGTCGACCTTGAACTTCTTTGTTCTTGGCGACTTCGCATGCGTCCATTCCATTGATTCCTGTTTGCTCTCTGGGTCATAATGATAAGCCTTGATCTATTTTGTGCTATATTATTACTCGCCAGCAGATTACATCCATATTTTATGAAGACCAGTCTCGTTAGT
>JAUELE010168329.1:0-13766 GCA_031471655.1 Diodora aspera
ATCAGCTATGACAGAAAGACGTAAAGGAAAATAACTGAAATCATTTGGCATCGTTTCTTTTGCCCGGCAGTATAGTATTTAAAAATTCATTATGCTAAGTACAATAGTGTCTCTTTTAACAAATTTCTCCATCCATTTTTCACATTCAAAACAATTAAGAAATACAATCCGTCACATTTATGTACTTATCATTTGCATTTTTTCTAACTTATTTTAAACCATTCATTATCAATCACAAATATAGATTTTAATTTTTGTCATGTGAAACAATAATGAAATATGCATTTTTGAGATGACCTCTTCCAAACTAAGTAACAGCCTCCTCTTCTGGAATGTCAGAGCGGCTGAGGGGAACACGTATTGGGGGGCAAGAGTCATTGTCAGACCGCTATCTGCCAGTGTTGAGCAGGACCCTCTCAGCTGACCTTGTAACAATGCCCAGTCCTGTTGATGCCAAAAACACAGACAAATATTTATGTTAGAAGATGGCCGCAGGTCGAACATCGATCAAAACAGAAAAGTTGAAATACTCAAACTGAGCCTCAGTAAACAAACGGGAAAACAAAAGAATTAAATTTGTCTGTAAATATCGTTTTTGTCTTGTTTTTAATAAACATAGCAAGCACTTTTACCAAAATAGGTGATATTTACTGCGGAGCCAGAATTTCTTACAATATGGTAACCTGGTTTACCTGCAATGAATAGAACTGTTTTAAAAATCAGCAAAAGAGAAATACGGTTATGATTAAAACACTGAAACATATGCTGACCGTTATTAAAATACTGAAACAATTAATTATTTGGAGGGGGTCCTATGACCTTATGACCTTCGAGCTTCAATTGTAATACGCTATTAAAATATACAAAACATAAAGAACACTTGACGTGCGAACCTCCCCCCCCCCAAAAAAAAACCACACCCACTTCTTCTATTGCCTTTAGAATACATCGAATTTAAAATAATGTGCTTTTTATTATAGTAGTCAGATAGATAGACATAAAGATAGAAAAACAGTTGAATTGAGATTATGTTTTACGTTGCAAGAGCAATAGTTCAGCCATACCGCAGCGTGATGTGCAAGGTGCACGCGGAGTGAAAAGATAGTTCATAGAAGAGATCACCAGAAAGAAAAGATAAAGTGATAGAAAGAAAGTGAAAGCTAAAGATCCGAATGTTAGGCCCTTGTATGACACACATAGTGTTACTGGGGCCCTATTCTATGTAGGCGATACACGTCAATCCCGAAAACCCCACGGAGCTCCAAACAAACAAACAGACAGAATTAAACTTAGAGTTCAAAGGCAAATAGATTCAATCGAACACACATCATTTTCTTTTTAACGTATTCCGTGAATATATGAGAGCCCTTCCCCACACAATATTCCCAATCCACAATCGTTCGGATTGCTGTTTCATTGGTATTATTTAAAGTTGGATACGTGTTCCCTAGCGGGACAAATGTTTAGAGCATTTTATTTCAAATACATAACATGTAATGTAGAGTAGACATTATAAAAGTGTTTGGGTCAATAAATAACGTCGTAACTCCTTAATCCTGGTAGACTGGTATGAATTCAGTTTGCATTTTTAAATAGACACCTAACAACCACAACAAAGTGATTCCTCGTAGCCTGCGTAAAACATTACTCGTCGCGGCATGGAGATTACTAGATAGCTAGATAAAAATAGCGACACGTCACAGGTTATGCCGAATGCAGACCGGATGTTTTGAAACTCTTGCAAACGATCGAGAAAATTGTTGAAAGCATTGGTAAATTTTTGACGTTGTTGTAGATTATCCAGCTATTTGTTGCGTGCATGACAGGCTGTTCAGGATATATACATGTACAGTATTCACAATAACCGATATAAAGTCGAACGAAGCGATGTACACAACAAGATTGCTCAAACAGTTTGCTAACGCTTTTCTTATTAAATTACTCACCTGTGTTTTAATATTTTATTTGTTTTTCAGAGTAGACAAAAGCATAAACATGTTATATGTTTTATGCATCAGTCGTGGTATGTACACATTTTTATGTATATTTATCGATCCCAAAGTTATTTTGCGAAAAGAAAACATTGACTTTGACCACGTGTCCAACATTAAGTTCGAATTAAATCGACACTGTAAATCTCTCTGCCGACATGCCATAAAACGTCAGATGGTTTGTAATTAAAGATGTTATATCCTGTGTGTGTTTTAACCGTTGCCAAGGATTACGTGTATCTAACCCCATCTTTCTCATGCATGTCAGACGCGTGTTTATGATCATCTGGTGTTGTTTACAAAGGCTATGGTGTATCTTACGTTGTGATATTTACTACCTACTTGGAGTATATAGATCTGGGAATACCAAACAGCTGCTGTCAACAACATGCCTTGTTCGTTTCATAAGTGTCAATCATGAGTTTATGACTTCTTGCTGTAACCGTAAGATTCTACAGGGTCAGAAAGTCAGATGGTCTTTAATAACGGATAACATGCCAGTCGGGGTGTTATTTATTTGAATTTATGTCCATTTATTTGTTTGTTTGTTTATTATACATGTATATAACTATGTACTTGCAATGTAACAAATGCTTATTGCAAGCAACGCCATGGCTAAACGAGTCATTTTCATTCGAAAACTGTGTGTGTGCGTGCGCGCGCGTGCATGTGTGTCTGTCTAATTTCATTCAGGTTATGACTAAATAAATCTGACTAGTGCTTCCAGCATAAATATTCATCTCCAATTTCATTCAAGTTAATGTTGTGTCCAATTTAATGTAATTAGTATGTCTAGCCTAAGTATGCATCTCCAGTTTCATTCAGGTTATGTCACATTAACTTCTGTAAATGCACCAATTTCACAGTCAGACATTGCACATTGCACAGGTTTACATCCCAAATTAATCAAGGTTGTGTCCATTTGAGAGTTTCTAGGACGCAACATTCATTGAGATTGTGTGCATTTTAGTATTAAACATTGCACACTGCATGAGGATATATCTCTTATTGAATATATCTCTTATTTCAGTCATATTGTGTGTGAGTGCATGTACACTCAGGTGCAAATATTTCATTGAGATTGTGTCTGATTAACTGTCAATAATGCATATAAACGCAGGTGCAAATATTTCATTAACAGCCACTGGTACTTATAAATGAGGGGCAAAAAATAATATAAACTTATATACTAACGTCCAAAAGAAAGTATACCAAGATTTTGAGAGACTACTGAATAAATTCACAAATGAGTTGGATATGCAAGAGATATACAATGTACCTTCAAGACTTGGAAGTTTTATCAATGAGATGATGTCAATAAAATTACACTCACCGAATTCCAAGCATCCTTTTGATCAACTATGGCATAAAGACGTAAGGGAAAATAATTGAAATCATTTGATATACTTTCTGTCAATATATTTTATCAACATGTGTGATGCATGCTGATTAATGTTAATTATGGTTTCTTCAAACTGAAACTTGTTTAATGTGTACATACATAAGGTAAAAGGGTATGTCTTCATATTAAAACAATTAAATTTTGACAAACTTTATTCTCTATTAGGGTTGGTATCTTTACTTCGGCATCTCAGTTTAGTTTAACTATATATCTTTATGTCCATTAGCTATAGATTGGCTCCAGATAACTTTCTATTAATGTACATTGCACAAATATATACCTTAATTTAATATAGTTTGAGTTCAATTAAGTGCAAGACATTGCGCATTCCTTTGTGTAATTTCTAATTTGTATCTAATGAAGTGTCGGTCAGTGTAAATTGCAAAGGTGTACATAACACTGTGTGATTTCATGAAGGTGTTCAGTTTGTCCAAGAGAGAGTTCGAATTTATCTACATCCGGGAAACGGAGCATTACTTTACATTAATAACTATTTCACTCGAAGGTACATGTTTCTGAAAGTGTAGCACCCAGTCATATACATTTTCACTTTTGCAACACGTTTTACGTGCCTCTATGTTAAATATTTTGACAACAGTTTCAGAAAGGAAGTCCCCTGCGGCGGTAGTTGCAGGTACTATCAACAAAAAGTGACGTTTCTCAATCGCAACATTACCCTCGCTAAATATCTGCGTGACAAAAGCGCCAATGCCAGCGAGGCCCGGAAGAAGTAAACAGCGAAATGTGTCCCGTGTGGGCTCTCATACATTGTGCTTCGCCGGTAAGAGACAGAGGTGTTATTCTCGGCTTTGGTCGGCGTCCGTGACACAGCTGCATTTGGCTACTTCCATGGTCAACGGTCAAGCTTCGGTCTGCACCTATATAAGGCAAAAGTTAGGTGGTCAGTCAGTTGGGTATTTATGACTGTCATTGTAACCATAGTGGTCACACTAGCTATCTGGACTTAAGGCAATTCTCACGCAAGGTATCACGACCATCTCAAATCGGTAAGTCGAAGTTTGTTGATTTCATTAAAATGTTATTGTATGGTCTTAATAACAATATTGTTAATGCCAATGCACCATACTTAGTTATAAATTAGTTTCTTTTTGCAAAATAATTTGATTTTGTTGCCTCTAATTTGAAATTATTTTAGGTCTAACATTGTATGCAACGAATATTAGACTTTGACATCCTATTTGAAACTTATTTCATATTGTGATAATAGTTAAAGAAATGTATCATACATTATGGTGGGATAAAAACACATCCGACCTACCAACATTTCGGTCCAGATTGAAGACACACCTTTTTAAGGAAGCCTACTGAGTTGTTCCTAAAATGGTTACTAAACCAGAGACACCATACATGAGCAGTTTGCACTGGATACTGACACTCAATAAGTGTGCATTATTATTATTATTATTATTATTATTAATATTATCATTTATCATATAACTTCTATTGAAACAAACGTGTGTGTCATAGCTTTGATAATTAGGAATAATGTTACACTCATCTGACACAGCAAAGACTTTGCATTTCATATTTAGTCTTAATCATTTATATCTTATAACTTCCATTGAAACAAACGTATATGTCATAGCTTTGATAATTAGGAATACTGTTAAACTCGTCTAATATAGCAAAGAATTGCATTTCATATTTGGTCTATATCATATATATATATCATATAATTTCCATTGAAACAAACGTATATGTCATAGCTTTGATAATTAGGAATATTGTTAAACTCGTCTAATATAGCAAAGAATTGCATTTTATATTTGGTCTATATCATATATATATATCATATAACTTTCAATGAAACAAACGTATGTGTCAAAGCTTTGATAATTAGGAATAATGTTAAACTCGTCTGTCATAGCAAAGAATTGCATTTCATATTTGGTCCACTATTAAAGCCGTCGATGATTTTATCAGTCAACGTTAATGCACATGCATGTCTATGCGTGTGGGGTGAGCTCGCACATTTATTGACAAGGTAATGGTTTTACTTTCACCTCCAAAATTGAATTGTACGGACTGCGAGTTTACTGAATAGCTGAAGTATTGACCGAGTGCATGTTGATTTAATTATTGTAAAGTTCAGACTCATAAATTTTCTGCAATTGATTCAGATGTCAGGAGCCCCACACGGTACATGTAATTATACAACGGCATAGTGACAATCTCCGTGCGATCTAAATTACTGCTTATAGACAGGCTGTTTATCTATGCATATATGACTGTGCATACACACAGATTGAAGGCTATGGACTCGATGACAAATGCATGGATAGGGTGACTTGCCTTAGAGGCAAATTCAAAGGCAGGTTTAGGGGGATCGGTACACACAAAGCACGAGATTGACGAAGGCTCAAGGGGTCACAATAAAATCGTATGTAGGGTGACAGAGAAAGCTAAGCAGACTGTCCTGGAGACTTATAAACTAACAAAGAGGGTGTTTTTATGAAGTCAGGAACCGTGTTTTGTTAATAAAGTGAATACATTGTGGCAATAACTATGAGAAGCAGAGAGAAAATGAAAGGGACCGGTCGTATCTATTCTCGCCACACAATAAACAATAGACAATCGTTTTCTCCCGAGTCCATATGTTGTCTATGTATAGGGTTCCGGGAGTGACGTGGTGTCACGTAGATTGAATAGGGCCTCAGTAACCCGATGTGTGTCGTACAAGGTGACTCAAATGAAAATCTTTTGCTTTCACTTCCTTTCTATCAATCCCCTTTATGAACTGTCTTTACGCTCGATATGCACTTTGCATTATGGCTGAAATATTCCCTTGCAATTTAAAAACATCATTTTAACTCAACTATGTATAGGGCAGCCATCCTTCGGCAAAGTGTTCGAATCTCGACTTGGTCAGACTGGGTATGGACTGCATAGTGGTGATGTTGATGTTACAAAGCTGAAGTCAACGTTGAAGTAATATTCACTCCCTCGCATTCGACTTTCGTCTATCTTTACATATAAATGTCTCTCGATAGATAGAAAGAGAGGGAAAGAATGAAGTAATCTTTGCCATGCTTTATCCATCTTTACATGTACATATGTGAATGCACTAATTAAGAAGAGATTATGAACTGTTCTGATGTAAAGAAATAGACCGAGATGGATGTATGCACAAGAAGAGCAATATAGAAATAACAGTGTATCTCCAGTCTAGAGTAGACCAGCGACGCATCTCACATGACCTAGGAACTGGTTAATAGTTAACATATACATAAATAATGAGGTAACTGATATATGAAATCTAAACACGACTGCTCGGTTTCCACGAAGCTATAGAAACGTCCTATTTTTATCTGTAAAAAGATTGTATCACTTTTCTCTTTGACAAATAATGTATGGTCCATATTTTTTGCCATACACGTAATTGTGTGACAATTTGATACAACGATGACTACTGAATGTAATGTGACCAGCGTTTGTCAAAAACGTTTACACTTAATAAATGCCGCATGTAAGTAGCTAACGGGTGCAAACAGTATTACTCCTCTGGGATCTTTTGCCTTTACAAGCTGTGTGAGTCAGCGAGGAGAATTGCGGGGTTAGATTAGTTTCAGGTTTCTGAACGGGATTGACAAAGTCACAAGGGGTTACAATAAAAACGTATGTAGGGTGACAGAGAGAAATCTACATAAGCCAAAATTGACAACGGCAAGGGTTGACAGACGTACCAAGATCTTAACAAATATATAGTATTGTATGGGGTCTGCAATATTCTGCAATAACATTGCATTGATTATGTAACAGATGTGACACTGACGAAGAGTTATATCAGAGAACTGTCCTGTGCACGACTTTTGGTCTTGATCAGTTTCCATGTACATTCTCATTCACAAGGGAAAACAAGTTATTCGGTTAAATAATACAAATGTATCACAAGTTTTGCAGTATTGCGATCACGTTGCGGGTATCGATCTATTGATAACATTCACTGGGGCGCATAACTTTAGGGAGTTTTGACATTGATTTTAGAACAACCTTAAGCAGTAACATCCCAATAATCACGTGATCAGAAGGTAGTCTTCATCAATAATTTGCCCTTTGTAATGGTAACTGAATTAATTAAAAAAGCTTCTTCGGGAGCATTTTTAATTTATTTGTTGGGTATTTGTTACTGTGTGAATACTATGACCACGAAAGCTCAACATTTTAAGCCGATTGTCTGCTATTTGATCCCCTGCACATGCTTGCATTAAAATGACATTTCTCCGTCATGACAACAGGCTTATTTTGTTGGCACAGGACAAAGTGGTTGACTTGTGAGTAATGAAATGTATTCTTGAACAGTCATCATTCTAGTGGGTCAAATTTCAGTAAATTGATTTATTCATTTGTACGTTTAAGTCATTTAAGTTTCAAACTTTTGTAAATGATTCTGTATTCTTAAAGAAGTTCATAAATGTATGCAAACGCGCGCGTGCGCGCACACACACACACACACACACACACAAATCGTTAGTTGTCCCTCCACACTAACCATCGATGACCAGTACTAGGCTATTTACCTGAAGTATTTCAAAAAGACGTGAATCATGTATATACACGTCACAGTGTTATGGCTTGAGGTACACAACATATGTACCTTAAATACTGTGATTCAAATGCCTACGTCACATTGTCATATATCTTTAACCACTGACATTGAATAGTTTGATAAATCGCCAATCACACTTCTTAAAACACTTGAACTTGTGTGTAAACACAGCACGTCCTTTACCTCAGACAGAAAATGTAAGGTAATATATGACCCCTTAACGTATTGGAGTGCAAGTTGCATTGTTGCCCTCATATCTACCTGAAAAGTTGCCCTCATATCTACCTGAAAATTTGTCCTCATATCTACCTGGATGCACGGGAAGGGTGATTCCCACACGTCCGGGACACATATCTCTGGAAATCTGATCCCGCTAGTCACGGCTCAACTGAGTCAAACAAACGATGATACAACTGAGGATTGCTGCCATGCAACTAAAACAATGGAGACGAAGTTGATCTCGTGCTCTTGGAACATATCATGATGGTCGGCACAGAATTTCTGCGGACCGTTTTGCCATTTTGTAGAGCTTGCATTGTGGGAGTACAAACATGTATCATATCAAAATTATGAGGACACATAGAGTGCAAAACCTCTGGTGCTAGGTGCATGCTTAAAGCTGTCCACATTAACACCCCGGTCATTGAAACATGTACAATTGACATCATTTCTCAACTCCCCGGAGAGTATACTGCACATACCCCTGCCAGGTGCTGTACGATTGAGATAACATTACCATCTCTCCAATCAGACGGATGGACTGATGCAGTTAACGTGTAGAGTCACTTGCCTGAGATCACTCCACTGACATTGCCAGTGTCTGAGTGCGAGGCATGGTGAACCCCGAGAGTTTTACAACGCGAACCAGTCACCCATCCAACTACTATCAGGGCTCGTCGTTGCGTAACTTCTCAAGCGTGTGACCCACAGCGATACACGATACCACTTCATTCTTCTGTATACCCTTGAGGGCTGCTGAAATGCAATCCAATTATTAAAAGAATAGATATTTTCAACAATAATTACCTCCGGAGGTAACAGTAGGCAACTCTTGGCTTTAATAATCATTTCTCGTTCAAGAATTTAATTACATTGTGATCCCCTGGGTCCAGAGTGCTAAGCAAGATTTCGCCATTTTCTCAATACACTGAACCCCTTGTGGCGCCTCGACAGGAAAACTATTATTAAGTTCCAGTTACGTTATGTGTATAAATAGCTAGTATATAGATATCTGTTGGTTTGACTTTACCTTGCTGTTGATTTTTTCCTGAGTTACCTATTTTGTTTCTGATGGCATCTTGCAGATCACGTTGTGAGAGATATTCCTTCCGACATGGAATAGTTAATTCCCCTCTTCTCAAGTTATATTACTACATATTGTCGTAATCATTTAAACTGGAGTTATGACTATATCTCATTAAGGCTGGATTCAAAGTCTTATGCACTTGAAAACTTTAATGACTAAGGACGGAGTATTTACCCACGGCTTTATTGCGACAAGACCGGTAGTTACCAGAGTGTACCCTGATATAAGCACAAACACAAATCATACCCAGCTAATCTCCGCTAGATAAGTGCTGTGCTCGGGTGACGGCGAGTCAAGCTCGGGGGACCGTACCGTGGTGTTCCCAGTTCACCAGCAGACCACTTCGACACCTCAGACCGAATTCCTCGCCCTGTGTCTCTTCTTCTGCGGTGGTCTGGTTGCCATTCAAGGCACGAATGAGGCTTGATCAGTTTGTGGAGAGGCGGCCAGTGCTGGAAGTAGGTAAACTTTACCAAGTGACTCTGTTGCGCCTATGCTATGTAAAGAATTGAGAGCGACTCCACGGAACAATGTACGACATGTGGGCTTCTGGTGAGTTAAATATATCTTCAAAAGCATTGCAGACATCCACGGTAAACGCGATGTCACTGAAGCCAGTTTAAAGTCATTCCTAAAGTCTTGTTTTCCAGCCCTGACAACAAGGATTGGTTGTGCGACAGGGCGGGATGCTATTTCCAGCTGTTTCTTTAACTATACGAGAAAATATCTCAGTAAACAATGTGTTAGAAAGTCTTTGGAAAGAATTGTCACGTGTTGTTAGATGGCGTGTTGAATGCTTGGAGGTGTTATGGCAAGCATATGTCTTTGGGGGAGAGCTGCATCGTTAACTAAACCTGTGTGGCCCCATTTAATACAGAACCAGAGATTCAGCTACGGATACACAAGGAATGCTTGTTTTCAGATCTAAGGTTGACAAAATTTACGCCCTTATGGCAGTCCATATATTGTTGTGAAACCATCAAAGATAGGCGTTGCCAAAGATAAAAACGTTCTAAGCCCTGTGATTCTAGTATTCTTCTGAGGGGCCTGGGTTCCGTCGGTAATCTGACAATGTGCATTTTAAAATTAGAATTATTCATAGCAAATAAAACAATAATTTCCCTGATTCTTTGCAACAGAAGCAGCTTTTGAGTAACATGAAATTAAACGGTTAATTTACCTACTCTGACATGTAACGATATACTGATCTGTATAAATAACGTTATAATACGGTGTTAACTGGCGTACTGAACCTCTAATGTGACGCGATGCGTTGGGCAATGACCATTCGTGACATGACCAGGTCAGCATATTGCACATCAAAGGCCAAACGTTCACGTGGGTGAAGTATGCCGATTAGCTTTGACTGAACCATGGTCTTAGCTCGTGATAATCCTTACCTCTTAACCACTTGTGTTTGGGAGAGGTACAGATTACTGTTAGGTGCATGAGTATATCACGGAAACATTTCACCTCCATTCCATGGGCCTGGGGACTTTTTAACACCTGTAAAATCAATTATTGTGCAGTGAATGTTCCTCTTGTAAAAAGGTGAGTTATTAAAACGCGTGTCATCTTATGTGAAAGAGGTGCCTCAGCAGATATAAATCCCGGATCAGGGATACAGTCAGTTGGACCAGTTCCTGCCGAGTTTGTGGTAAACAGACCGGGAGGGGGAAAACGCTCCCTGCCGCAGCCCTCTCCATATAGCCCTGTGTCGCTACGGCAGTCTGTAGCTGACCATTAACTCCCATTCATTCAGTCATTCTTTCTTCTTGGTTTGTTTCTGTTTTTACTGGGAGCTTCAAAGCATCCTCCAATTGGGCCCCGCGGCTTCTACGATCGGCCCTGTCCGGAATCAATCAAATATGAATTCATGTCCAGTTTAAGAACTCATTCCTTGGTTGGAAGGGAGGGGGGTTGTTGTTTCTACTTTCTTTCATTCATTTCGTTCAACATTCATACTTCGTTTTTGGATGTTTTCGCCCTTCATTCCTTGTATAAATCAACGTGTCGCAGTTAAATCTCGTTTTGGTTTCTGTGCGCTGATATTGTCCTCACAATATGGTTAGTTTAGAATTGCATGAACATTTTTGCTGTTTTTAGACAGCGTCCTTTTTTTCTTGTTATATACATTGTTTTATATTCTCATTTAAGGACATGTTTTAAATACTCTATTATATTAGGTTTTTCATTAAACTGTTGATCGTGTTTATAGCCTTGAAGGTATTATTCTATACACAAACCTTGACAGCGAGGAGCATTATGTGCATCTAATATTTATCACTTTCGTTCCACGCCCCAGTCAACATCTTAATTAATTATTTTGCTAACGCCTATGGAAAATATTTTCATTACGATCTGTCTGGGAAGTAAACATGTGGATCTCGCTCAAGGTGCTAGGCTTCCCAAGTCGGGATCGGGTCGTCAATATTGTACTTCTGGCTTGCGTCATGGGTCCTACAACTGTTCCCCCTGGATTGTGGACATTGTCAATGGATGTTTGGAGTTTGGGGATTGTGTATTATCAAAAACGTGGGCGGGGATAACTCCGTTCGTATGGTTTCTATTCTAGACAACAGGATTAGGAATTTCCAAGAATCGTTGTTCTGCGTTTTCATTGTATAAATCAACCTTGTTTCACTTAGAAATCGACTGATGAACGCGATGATCAAAACATCCCATTTGTTATCAGGAACAGATTCAGCTTGCAGGTTTCACCCCTTCAAATAACTTTTGCATTGATTACACTTTTAAAAGATCAAAAAAGATTTGCTTCACATATTGAAAGTATATTGCCAGTTCGGATGTTCCAGCTAAGAATTAATAATATCTATTTTCGCATTTTAGTTGTCATTTACAATTTTAATTTGAAATACTTTGAAACCTTTTGCTACATGAGAATGTGATTTGTAAATGAAGTTGGTTTTAATTAAGCTCGGAGAACGTATTTGACATTTTAGAAAAGATCATTGATCGACTTTTATTTGGTGAAAAAAGTTAATTGTTTGAAACTGTTTTCATTTGTCCTACTATTTCTCACTATTTTGAGTCCTGCTTTCTGTTTGACGTGGTGGTGTATAATGCCATGGAAAATGTTGCCTCGAATAAAACATCGTTTTTTTATGGTGCATCAAATCTTTGTGAGATCTATCTGTGACAAAAAGATGCATTTTAAGAGAAAAGATGTTTTTTCAGTTGAGGCAGAAAATACCGTAACCCAACAAACTTGTGAACATTCAATGAAGTTCAGAGAACAACAGAGAGGCCCCCAGCCACGTGAATTGTCGTCGCTTTATCAAATACTAGAGAACGCTTCTGTAACTAAATTCTTAACAAAAGGCAATTCTTTACTTTTTACGGAGATATAATGCCACAGATTCACACATGCCTTCTCCGGTGCATCTCAAGCTCCCAGTGCAGATTTATTAATCTTTTGTCACCCCACATGGTGGGAGACTTACGTCAGAGGATGTTTATGTCCAGCTTCACACCCCGTCTCCGTCACTAACTTAACCCTTTGAGCCTGTCTGTTCAGAACGCTAACCCTATTTCCAAGTTCAGAGTCGTCCAAGTTCCTCCCAAGGTCGAATGTGAATGGTCAGCGTCCAGGCTCTCCACCGCAAGGGAGATAAGCGTCAACAAACACATAAATCCTTTATTTGGATGTAGCCAGATCGCTTCGCTTTTCGTGTGTACAAGCGACTTGAATGAACCAACCAAAGTCCCGCCTTCGGAGAATTTGGTAAACAGAATGGGACGAAGAAGCGCTCCCTGTCGCAGCCCTCTCCATATAGCCGTGTGTCGCTAGATGTGATGGCTCGTGGATAGCTGCTGATAAAAACTATTCTCATGTTTGCGAGATATTGGAAAACCACAACGCAAGGTACGTTACGTGCAGTTCAAAGCCTACAGAGACGGTGTTCGTTGGCTTATACACGTTTGCGATGTTCGTACGTAAGTTTGAAGTATTTTAAACGGCACTTTTACACTTCTATCTAAGTGGATTGTTATCGAGAGTTACTTATCTCAGTCTAGAATGGGCAGCTGATCTGAACAGTTAGATTAACACATTTTGGTTGCCAAGCATTGCAAAATATATATCTTTAACCTTGATATATGAAAATAATTTTATAAATAATATAATCATCGGCTAGAATCAGTATTGATTTAAGCACATGATACACCCAGTCAGATATTGATTTGTAATGGTATCTGAAAGGTTCGACTATGTATGTTGCTAGTTACAAAGATATGAGATGTACGTTTGAAACGTGCGATAAACTGGAATCACCATATTATTGATAAACAGGTTTTGTCCTAATACTCGACCCAGCCTTTAGTGTTAGTCCCTATAATTGTTGCTTAGGTTCAGTTCATCATTGTGCCCTCCTCTCCCTCTCTCTCTCTCTCTCTCTCTCTCACTCTCTCTCTCTCGCCTCCCTCTCTCTCTCCCCCCCCCCTCTATCTCTCTCTCTCCCTCTCTCTCGCCCTCTCTCT
>JAUELE010168437.1:0-13765 GCA_031471655.1 Diodora aspera
GAACAAAAAATACCCTGATGTATCTAGATACATTAGCCCCTCTGAGGCATCAGTACATTTCCTAAAGTAACTACAACTATCAGGGAGTTGTATCCCTTTGAACTGCATCAATTTGTAATTCTTCTGCCCTATTTTCTGGTTTGTATGTTAATATTTAAGTTTATAAATCTTATCAAATGAAAAACAAAGAAAGGAGACTGCACTATACTCCCGATAATGCCAATATAACTGGAATCTACATTAAACCCAGACACAAATTCATTCAAATCATGTCTGCCTCGCAGCACTGACTGACACTTGATGTCTAATGGCACTAACTACGACCGACTTTACATACGATAGAAACTGCTAAGACAAATTTACATCACAAAACATTGGCAGCTGAGCTAGCTTGGAACGATCAAAGTTGGCGAAAATTAAAAGGGGTACGACCTGGTGTAAATACTTACTCGTGAACTGCGAGTTGCCCGGGGGTCGAGATAGGTTCGGAGTTTGTCCAGGTATACATGAGGCGGATCTTTTGCATGGACGCGCTCCTGAAAAATAGAGATTGAAATGATTAAATAACGGGATTCTGGAAATCTTCACCATGAGTTGTTCCTAACCTTTGGGCACCATACTACAGGACTATCCCTTCAGCATCCTCGTTGGGTTTAAACTACCATCCTGCCTCAAATATATAACTTGAGAGTTTGGTGATTCACAATCTGTTAACAGATTTTATTGAACATGTTCAGCAAAATAAAGTTGTGAAAGGTGGCTAATAGATCAAGTTGAAGGGCACAGAGGCAAACAGGGCTCTTTATGCATGAACAGGACATATCAGAGGCTGGCCTTTCAAAACATAAGCTACCATTCTGTTCTGTTTTCATGGTGAATGCTTCCCAGATTATGATAATGAACATCCTTGCACCTTGCAGCATCAACAACAGATCAATCGCTGCTGAATGCGAGAGCAGGATCACGAGGTAATCTCGAATCCCAGACTGCAGTTTCATCTTGTTTCCATCTAGTGGATGTATGGAGTATGTAGAATGTCACATTTACAGTCTAGAGTGCTGTGGACCTACCAAGGTATAATCTTGTCACTGGGCCTCCTTTTAGTTATTTTGTATATCCAGTAAAAAAAACCTGTCATATCTGTATTAAAAAATCGCTGAGGGCCCTTTTAAACAATATTTATTCCACAAAAGTGCGAAGGTGATTGGTCAGCAGACATTGCCTATTTGAAACCCTTTGCAGTACAGGTGTAAACTAGGCTACATTCACGGTATAACACACATGTACAATAAAATACAATACATTGTGCTGGTATACGCCAAGGACTGAGGCCAAGTCTAGATTCTGAGGCTGCCCTTTTCCATTAGCGGTCCAGTCTTGCTGGATGTCTGCACAAGATAGTTCTTCAGGCTTTCAAACCTTGCTGAATAAAATTCATGAGTGAGTAAGTGATTTGAGGTTTTAAGTGGTTTTCAACAATCTTTCAGCCACATCACCACGGACTCACAAACATCACCAGGGGTGCGGAATTCCAATGCCCGACTCATCAGTTGTATGAACGGACAAGTTCATTTTTCAAATTTACTTGTCCGTAGACAAGTTACTCAAAATAACTTGAAAAACAATATTTTTCTAAAAAGTTTATAACAGAACACATGAAGAATACAAGATGCATTCTGCTTTGAGTTTTAATGTCTACACTTTGCAATTTTTATTTGTGCGATTATTAGAATGTTAATTGCTAATGGCTAAGTTGGTTCTAAGTCGACTGTACGCTTCTTCTTTGCGCAGATATACTAACTGTTTGATAGTAAGCAGTGAGCACATAGGACAATCGTTTTATATTGTTCCAAAGTGAGTGAGTGAGTGATATTGAGTTTAACGTCGCTGTGGGCCTGTTCCAAAGTAGCCTGTGACAAATTTCGTTTGAACTGCTGATCTGTTTAAATTGACGTCAGCTCGAGATCACTGTATGTGTAGCAGACGATAGATAAATTTCTGATTAGAAAGGGTCGTACCCAATAAAATATAAAATAATATCCTTAAAACTTTAATATTTCCCCACCCCTGATCAAGTTGGTGTCAGGGCTTCTGTCTCTCTGGGCTGAAAGAGAGGTCCCGGGCGGGACTCGAACCACAACTGCCAAGGCTGGCAGATTGCTGAGCCAACACGCAAGCCACTGCGCCCCTGGGATAGTATGAACTTACAGGACATTGATTGAAATTACAACTTCAGGCTTGACCGAGGACTTGAACCAAGAGCTACAACTTACATGTTCTACAAGATAAGTCTACTGCAAGTCTATTTGAAATTGTAATGATCTTGCCAGGCAGCTGCTGGCCTAGATATCTGCCAGATGTGATTGTTATGATACCTGACTAGCAAAGAAGGAAGGAAGTCCAAAACGATCAACAAACCATTGGAGAGTTTCACAGACTCCAGCTGACAGACAGGTGAAAACTGCATCCTTAAAAATGTGCAGAAGTAGACGCATGATTGTGTGTATATATGAACGGCTTGCCTACTGCAGTGATGCTTTAATCGGATTTTAAGGAGTGAGTGAGTGAGTGAGTGAAATGGATTTTGACATTGCAGGGGGCAATATTTCAGCCATAGAGCAATATGATGTGCAAGAGGCACATCAGGAAAAGGGACAACACAGGATCGACAGTAAGAAAGATAAAGCAAACTATCTTCATTTTGGACGGCTCTTACGGCAAGTATGAGGACACAGGGGTCCTATTCTTTCTGGTGTTAGAGCGACACCCCTGGGAACCCCAAGGGGTAGACTAAAAGAGAAATGAGATTCTTACACTCACAACCACTAAGTCTGGCAGATTACTAGGCCAACATGGTAGCTTGAGAAAACTAAGAATTGTCATTGTTTCACGCACTTGTTGAAAATGCTTAAATGGATGACATATTAAAGAAAGAAAACATTCCCAAAAGCAACTTTGATCATATTTTTATTTCATGATCGAATGTAACAGTAGGATGATATGGTGACAAATAAAAATTGTGCTGGCAAAAGCAGATGATGAATAAAAATCGAGCAAATCTGGTAAGTTATAGTGTCGATCCTGCTAAAAAAAATCAACTTTAAAAACATTTTCTTGTTCAGTCATAACTTCTCAACAGTTCATATATATTTTGCAACTACACTCGAAGCCATTAAAAAACACAATATGAAATGAAGCCCATTTCCGTTTTGAGCAAATTTAGAGATTTATTTATATACCAAACCATTGATGTAATGGTAATATGTTATTCTGCAATAAATGATTTCGAATTTCAAACCACTTTTGATTTATGTGTGAATTTTATATATTCTTTAATTAGATGAAATATTACCATCTGAAAACGGAATTGCGTTTTTATTGGCTTTGAGAGTATAATAAGCATATTGCACAACACTTTCTCAGTTATCTTCAGAATAAAAGCCAAAAATGCCATCATAAATGCAAAGCTATCACATGTACAAATAGACATTGCCCTTGAATATTGCATTAAAATAAATACAGGAGTTCATGCCTGAATTTAAAAAAGTAGGTGATTCTGAAAATTGAACAGGAGTTTCCTTCCACGGTCTACTGTCTTTTCACACAGACAGGAATATAGTATCATTTGGGTGCATTTTAGTTTTAAAATTCTCGATTAACAAGGAAATTCTTTTAATACAAAGACTCATTAACTGCAGGGTCTTATGACAAGTTATCTACCTTTGTCAGGCTGACATATTTTTGTTCATAAATAACTCCCTCTCGTCTTGTGCTAGAAAAGACATGGAAGTGACTGAAATCTGTCTTAAAGCTTAGAAGTAAGTAGATATTGGCTTGCAATTTTGGCACCACAAGGGATAATTTGTAAATTTCAGCAGTGTATCCACAGACTGATCCTGTATTTTGGAAAGAGGGGGTGCTCCAGACTGCAAAATTCCAGACGGGGGGAGGGGGGGGGTAGGTGGGGGAGAAAGTTAAGATTAGCTGTACAAGGGACTGTTGCTCTGGCCTAGTATTTTTCAGATGATTCTTTCACCCTTCCACCGTTATTCTTTTACATGACATGCATAATTCATTGGTACCTGATTGTTTCTGGTAAAATGACTCAGTATTTCATTGATACCCGATTGTTTCTTGTAAGATCACCCAGTATTTCCATTTTCACATAAATCAACAGCCACTTACATTTCGTGGATAAAAGGTTTATGAAAAAATAAGTTGTCTCTATAGCTGACTAGACCTGTACTTAACAGTGGTCGACTGTGCATGAAAGTACAACAACTGTTCTGCACAGCAGTCAAAAGGGTTAAAACAGTCTACTGAGAAACAAATACCAAATTAAAAAAATGATACCAATTACTTCAACTTTGTTAGTAAAACAAATCTACTTTCATACTAGTTCTGGTACAAGCCATCAACCCTCAACCTCTCAATTCTGTAGCAAAAATTTGTATGCAAGAGGAAAACTTAGACCAAACTAGCTCTGGTATGCACCAACTTCAATTGAATCTGTACATTCAATGAACAACACGTTTCTTGCATTTTCTTATTAAAAAATATTGTGCCTGCAGGTAATGTATACCAAATACATTATGTCAGTCAATCACCTGTTCGTATATACACTATGTAAAGTATACATATTTCTGTCAGATTCTTGTCAGCTGTCACTTGCAGGGGGGTGCGTTTGTACACTGATTTCAAAACCATCAAAATGTATCATTTTTCATGCAAAAAATATCAAAACACACACATGAAAACTAACCACAATGTTGAAATTTAACATTTAATATGATTACAGTTTTTTCAACTCAAAAAGAAAATAATACTCTTGTATTCTAACATTAGCATAAGGTCATCTGTTAGTCTAAGGATCAGGTATTAATCATGGCTCTATGTTGTCTTCTACTGGGGCTCCATTTGGGGTCAAACAAATATTGCCCAGAAACGGCTAAAATACCGCCTTGACTGCTATACACAGCACACTCTTAAAATTGGATACACGATCAAATTTAATGTTTCCTTTTCAAGAACCAATATTCGTTAATTTACAATTTCTTGACCCATAAAAGCAAATTCCAAAATATGATATCTCTCGTTTGTGTGGGAGTTGCTAACCAACAACTAAAATATCTTTTCTGGTCAAATGATACAACTAAAATTGCTGGTTTTACGTATTGCACAAGGGTATGTAACTGAGAATAAACCAAATCTTCCTACAATGGAAAATGCTACAAATAAGAGAATATGACTTTGCCAAATATTAATTCTTAGACAGCAGGCTTGTTACAACTGTGATGCACATACGTCCTAAATGTTCTTTCGTAGAAAATGAACCCACAAGCAACAGTAGGTTTATGGGAATTGGGTGGGTATATTTGTAGAATCATTTTATATTTGATGCTATTCTTTCACAAGGAAATTAATTACTTATGTCCCCCCTCCCCAAAAATAATTAAAAAATTAGTAAATGAAAATTTAATAATGTTAATATACACCCGCTCAACAGTTAAGCACCACCAACTTCAACAATAAACTCTCCCCCAAAATACAACATTGCGAAAATCAGTAATGATGCTTAACAGTAATGTTTATGTCAACTATGACATAAAATTCAGGTGGTGCTTAACTTTTGAGCGGGTGTATATAATTATTATAAATATTATCTATTCTACAACCCGTGACAAAAAATTGAGTATGTAAGTTGGCTCTGGCTTGGTCAGAAATATATCTATCTCCAGACCAGCACTACATTTTGAATTTTGATTAAGCTCAATGTTGCCCTAGTTGTTTACAGTAGATGTGATGATGAAATTATCTTGTCCTTGAGGAAAGATTACATCAAGGTCTGCTTTCAGAAAACTCAGCTCTAAAAATATTGAGTGGAGTCTCGTATGGCGTTAAATCCAGGCTTATACCGCTTGCTTGAAACGCTTTGCATTATTATCCTGGTGTAACCTCAGCAGCCTACATCCTCCTGATTGAGGACCAGGTACCCAGTTTCAGCTGTGTGGACTAAGGGAGTTAAGAGCTAAGTCACTCGCCCAAGGTAACACCATTCTAATGTTGGGTTTCAGAAGTTTGTAGAGCCAGTTTTCAACTATCTTTCAGCTTTACCACAGAAGGCTAAGGCTGACACGCTTGGTATCACAGTAGGCACTAGTTCAGCTCTTGCTGCACTACTAGCATGACCTACGCCCTTATTTGAACAATGTAAACCCATGGTCACCAATGATGCTCCTGAGGGAACTGGATGATTTATGTTTTTGTCCTGAGGATTGCCAGGCCAAAACAATTCAGGGCCGCAACCAAAAAGTTGAATTGAGTGAGTGATTTGGAGTTTTGGGTGGTTTTTGGCAATCTTTCAGCCAAATCACCAGTCTCACCAACATCCCGTCAGTGTCAGGGCTCCTGTCTCTCTGGACTGAAAGACAGGTGCCCGGGAGGGACTGAAACCACAACCGCCAAGGCTGGCAGATTGCTGGGCCGACGCGCTAACCACTGCACCATCCTGTGCCCCTGAAAAGTTTTGGAGAAACTGATGTAAAATATCTTTTAATGGTTTTATTTTTCATGTCCCTTCCAACTTGATCTTGGACTCAAGTCTGTATCACCAGTGGGCAGCTGGACGACCCAAGGATTGGTTGGTAGGATTTACAGTGAGATTTGGCAATCTTTCAGCCATATGCAGACTTTTGCCAGTTGAGTTGAGAAACAGGCTTTGTCCGAATAGTACCCATGACCCTGCTGTTCAACCTACTGGGCTATCCTGTCACCCCGAACTAATGGTGATGTCGTGATTAGACAGTGTATTAGATTATCCATGTCTGTGGCAACACTGGCTGTGCAGAGAAGCTGCTGAACTTCCTTCGCTGGGATTCAATCCAGGAACATTCATATTGATAAGCACGCTAACTGACTTATCACGCCCCTAACATCTCAAGAGCATTGTTTTTCAATGTGAAATGCAGAAATATTACATTTCCCCTCATAACTTCACTCATGCTTAATACACATCTACACCACTGTTCATCATTGTCAACATTCATGTAAATCAAGTCTATACAGGTCAACCAGCAACTCATGAGTATTAGTTACATACATAAGTATACAAGTCAGGGAGGATGATTTGGGCAATTTGTAAAATGGTTTCGGGCAAGGAGGTCGCTGACCTCAAAATCCAAAGGTGCCCGTACGTCAATAGTTACATGATATTCACATAATATATAATTCATGAAAAAAGTACAATAGTGAAACAAGATAAATGATAACCAAAAACATTTTGTTAATAAATAAACTGTGACCATGTGACTTCAAAGATGGAGACTTCCGACTTCAAATCAGGTTCAGTTGATATGTTGGACAACATAAAGGATTAAATGTAATGAACTGTTCCCATATTTTCGCTCAATTTGAAGTTAGAATGACATTTTGATGTACATGTATGTTACAAAGTCCAAGCTCACCAAAAGCTCCACCAATGATATGATTTACCCAAATAAATACACAATCAATAGCGCAACCCTCTGATCGAAATTCAGGGCATACATGACTCTACCAAAGGTCCATCATATACCCTGGAATAACTCCTATTCACAATGATTTCTAGTGACCAATCCGTGAAGCTTCCATAATAGTGAAAGCTTGCGTCCAATCATGTGGCGCATCTCTCCCAACACTCGGTGAAGCAAAGACATTATGTGTTTAAATTTATCAAGAGTTACTTCTCGTGCAGTGAATGCGACATTTAATTGGTTGTCTATATTTAGCAGATTTGGATTTTCCATACACACAAAATGACCATGGTGAAAAGGAGTACATGACTGATCGTTGGCAGAGCCATATATGCCCTGGATTTCAAGGATGTGAACCATAAGAAAGGTTATTTCTATTTTAACGTGTCTTTTAGCAATATTCCGCTGATAGCACCAGTGCCACATCTCTCATCTCAAAGTCTTTCGGCAATAGAGAGGTTTCGCAAAGGCACGAAAACGAAAATGTAAATAAAAACGTCATCAGTCTGTGTGTACTGTGATATCATTTTGTTCACTAATAATGTCAGCGTCTTGCTTTGCCGAACATAGGCGCTCATGTTTGTAGTGACGTAACGAACATGCCTTTAGCTTATATTTTAAATAATTAGTTGTACGACAACTGACTGAATTTGAAAACAATGTATTCCTCAGTTTACAGTTTGTTATAACATACCATAACATAATGCGATATTTCTGTCATATAGCCATGTTGAAAAACAGTGCCCCCTGGGCATTTTCGTTTGTTTGTTTGCTAAACGTTTTTTCATTCGCGTTAGCAACGAAAACGATTAAGTTTCGTTATCGTTTTCAGCCCTTGCGAAACCTCTCTAATATAAACACAATGCTACCTACATCACATCAATGTCAGGGTTTGACCTCTGGAAAAGAAGTAGCCAGGCAGGATTCAAACCAACACCAGCCAAGTCTGGCAAATTACTGGGCTGACAAGTTGCACCATTGCACTATCCTGCACCCTGAGATGAAGGAAATACGAGTTGGAAATCAGTCTATCCCAGGCAAGATTTAAGCCGCAAATGTAAAGGCTAACGGATTGGTATTGGTATCCAAATGTTGGCTGAGCCAGTGCAGAACTCACAATATCTTCCAATAAGGGGAACATGCTCAGATGAGTTAATTTAATTTTGAGAGATATGGCAGGTGCATGCACATGCAATTCTGTAGACCCATGACTAAATGCTCTGCTGCATGTTGGTTATTCTACCACATGCTTTAAACCAGTTATAGCAAAGCAATGAAAAACCCGCATGTGATAAGTGTACAGAGTAAGAATACAAGATAGTCATACATAATCTGTCATCCCTCCAACAGCAGTTGCATGCTTTGGATGTGTGCGTCATGCATATTAATTTAGGTCACGGCACAAAATACAGGGTAGTCCTAAATAATCTGTCATTCATCCATCAGCAGTTGCATGCTTTGGATGTGTGCGTCATGCATATTAATTTAGGTCACGGCACAAATACAGGGTAGTCCTAAATAATCTGCCATTCATCCATCAGCAGTTGCATGCTCAAGCTGGGTGTGTCATGCATATTAAGTGAGGTCATGGTGCAGGGTTGAGCATAAAACCATTTCCAGTTCCTTTGGCTCCCCTGACAGCTCACAGATACGAGTGGGCTGCTGCCACCATCCTCACAAAACCATTTCTTTATCCTCAATGACATGCTTTTGGAAATGAATGTAAACAGCTTTCTCTTACACTCATTGATGTGTTGTGATTGTATTGTTTCGTGGCTTGGATGTGACAAGACTTCATCTCTCACTGGGTCTTATCCATCCTCGAAATCGAGGGCATAATGACTCCACCAAAGTCGGTCAAATACTCTAGAATCACTCCTATTCACGACGATCATCTCAAGGTGGGTGTTTTGACCAATCAGTGAAACTTCCATAGCAAAAGCTTGCATCCAATCATGTGGCACGTCTCTCCTAGCATTCAGCAAAGTAAAGACGTTATGTGTTTAAATTTATCAAGAAATACTTCTCGTGAATTAAATGAGACATTTGTCTATATTTAGCAGATTTCCATACACACAAACGACCATAGTGAATAGGAGTACATCCAGGCTATATGATGGACCATTGGCAGAGTCATTATACCCTGGATTTCAGGGATGGGTCTTAGCTGGAGAACACGCTTCTGGAAGAAGGCTTACTGACAGATGGCTTCAACTAACATCTGGATACCAGTAAACTGATGCCCAATCCACTGGCTATCTAATGCCCCTTAAATCTCTCAACGATCCCTTAAGTAACCCTTCTTATTAAAGAGCTTCACCCCGATCCTTGGTCAGTGTCTATACACAATACACGCTTGACTGCTTTTCCAGAATACAGGGTGAACGTTCAGACACACATCGAAAATCATAGCAACATGATGGAGAATACAACAGATATTAAATACTCAATACACTAAGCAGAAAAATATAAACATGGGATTAAAACTACAATTTAACATAACAAGCAAATCTATAAAAAAAATAACCCCAAAATAAAACCACTCAGTGTTGAAAAATTTCATTCAACATCTGCAAAGCCATCATAAAAATATGTTTGTTTGCCTTTTCCCCACACACACTTTCTCCCTTGCAAACACAACTTAAAAAAAATGTGTTTCTTGAAATGATTGTTATCTTAAAACCTCTTGAACAAAAATCTTTTTGCTTCTTTTTTTCAATGCATTTTTGAGTTTGTTCAGCTCGGGTTTGGAGATCTAACTGTGTGATGACGAAGCAGAATGATTGCTGAAAGCCACGTAAATAACTGACCACACATTCACAATACTTTAAGGGAAACAAAATAAACAGCCTAACTACTGACCCAATGTTTTCAGTGCTGTCGGAAATGGTCAAACAAAAATATTTATAAGGATGGCCCAATATAAAAATTATTAATATAACATCTAAAATCCAAATGAGAAAATATAACAAAAGTTTGAAAGATTAAAATGTTGAGGAAAATTCTAAAGCCCAAAGAATTACCTGAATATTCAAGACGCAGAATATGGAATAATTTATGACAGACATCAGATGTGTACAGTCGGTGGGGTTTGAGGGGTTCAGATGAACCCCCGAATGATGATAAAAATATATATATGGACATTAGTGTTTAACTAAACAGTATTAGTGGTGTCTTAAATGCTTGAACTCTATCTCTATCTTCTTTATTTTCTTTCCTTGTCACATCACTATTGACATAATTTCATTTATACACTAGACTGAGTACATGAAACAAGACTCATGACCCCCCCCCCCTTCCCGAAAAAATTCTATGTCCATCCCTGGAGGTATGTCTGAAAATTCAATTCCTGAAATACTACAGTGCCTCATGTTGACTACTAGCACTCTTGGATTTCATGATAATATCAAACAAATATAGACAGCAAGAGCTGTAAAGCAGTACCGGACTGCTCAGAAACTTGTTAGATCTGCAGGGCACTTGTCAGATTGTATTACTAAGACTGTAGTTAATTTGGATGCCAGCATGCACTGCCTCTTCATAATAGCACTGAAACAATTGGAACTAAGATATCAAAGAACACCTCATAATATATATATATATATATCATCTAATTTCTGACAGATCATTCCAATAAACACATTCTGCAAGAAAAGGTAGGACATTGGCACTTAAAGTATTTTCTGATTACAGTTTGAAACTAACTGACATCTGCTGGTTTATAATAAGATACTAATTTCAGTTTTAATGATAACTTAATTCAGTGCTCCAGATAATTTTGCTATGCCAACCAGAACGTAATTTTCCACAGTGATGAGTTCTTTACACTTATGACGATATACGCTACAAAATAATGTAATGAATCACCAAACAGGAATTTATGAGCACTTGATACGGATTTAAAATTCAAACCTATCGTTTCTTTACACTTATGACGATATATGCTACAAAATCACCAAATACCAATTTATGTGCACTTGATATGTATTTAAAATTTAAACCCATCGTTTCTTTACACTTATGACGAGATGCACTATAAAATCATGTAATGAATCCACAAAACACACCTATCGTTTCTTTACACTTATGACAATATACGCTACAAAATAATGTAATGAATTTACAAATACAAATTTATGCACACTCGATACAGATTTAAAATTCAAACCTATCGTACTGGTAGTCATTTACTTGTGCAAATATGCGTGTATGACCCTGATCTGGAGCACTGTTTCACTTTAATTTTGATTTAATAAACCTTTAGCATTCACAAGGGTGGCACCAGAGCAGGGACTGGGGATGGGGGCTAGAGTCTCCCCGCCCCTCCCCCTTGTTGGGGAACCCTTGCTTCCACATCAGCGAAAGTTTAGCAATTCATTGGAGAATGACTACGAGAAAATTGTGCATTTGTCTTTATTCCCTACCATTGGGGATCTCAACCCCCTTTTGGGGGAATTCCTAGCACCCCCTTGATGATCCTAATGCAAGGCCGACACAATCTTGTCAAAGAATGCTAAAATTATTCTGTGTATTCTTTACTATTAAAAGGATTTGCTAGTAACAATGTACATAATAGATGTACGAGTATCAACATCTGAAATAAACTGTACATGTGTAAGACTGGCAGGGAAATGGTAGTTACAAATATGTAAAGAAATGTGTGTATATATTTATAAATGATATGCAAGATATATTAACAATTCTGTCCAGTTCTTAATGCACATCCAAACAGTAATATACACTCTTACTCTGATTAAAACACACAGAAAATGAGATTTTAAAAAATTCACATAAAGATCTTTTTAATTCTTCTCCTAGTGAAACTTGAGCCGCTAGTTTAGATCCAAGTATCACCTCAATGTTGTGTTTCTATACTGAAAGCTCAGGCACATATCACGATCTCTCTTGTCGCCCCAACCCCCATTAGGCTTTGGGTCTCTAAGTTTGAAACGGGAGTCCCCCGCCACAGATAACACATTTGGAAAGAAATACTGCTTGTTGACTCCAATTAGCTCTTGGACCTTCTTGAGCTTGGCTCCAGGATTACAAATTTTCCCCTTGGCATGCATACCACTGAAAAATAATAGAAACAGGTTTAAAATTTTACCAGAAAACATGAAAGTTTTAAAGGGGCATGATCAAAGCTACATTGTGTTAAAAGTATGGCTTTTCTATTCTTCGAGCCGTTCTATACCACATATTGTTTTCCAGATATTTTTACACTAAGATTCACGTTCATTTATGTGATAAACAAAATTTAAGGTATTCCCCAGGATGACTTGTGGCTATAAATAGATTTTGCATTGCGACAAACTTTCTGATGATGTCACAGCCTGGTTCTGGGCCACCACTGCACATTTACTACATTGCAGAACATAGCGAATGCGCAGTGGAGGCTGATTACGTCACCAGATGTGTGTTAGTTCATGATTTAAGCCAAAAAACTGGAGAACAGTATGATTTGCGCTTGATAAATGGTAGTTTATCGTCCACAAGAAATTTAGGATCTTTATATTTACGAAAGATGTTTGTTATAAAAAGAACGATTTGAAGGTATTTATGGCTTTAGTTTGGTGTTTGAGATGCAACTTTGATCATGTCCCTTTAAGCAACAACTCTTACAATGCAAGCCCTTGAAACTTTTTTTCTTGAAACTTGTAACCCTTAATCAGTTTGGTGTACTGATGATGTCTATGATGTGCTGAGACCATGTATGATGTACTGAGGCCCTGCATGATGTACTGATGATGTATATGATGTGCTGAGGCCATGTATGATGTACTGAGGCCCTGCATGATGTACTGAGCCTATTTGGTGTACTGATGATGTCTATGATGTGCTGAGGCTGTGTATGATGTACTGAGCCTGTTTGGTGTACTGATGATGTACATGATGTGCTGATGCCATGTATGATGTACTGAGGGCCTGCATGATGTACTGAGCCTGTTTGGTGTACTGATGATGTCTATGATGTGTTGAGGCCATGTATGATTGACCGATGATGTACTGAGCTTGTGTACAATGTTCCGAAGTCGTGTATGATTTACTTGGGGTTTGCATACAATGTATGATGTACTGATTCTGTGTATGATGTACTGAGGCTGTGCATGATGTAACAAGAAAAGTAGTGAGCACAGCTCACATAGATACCCCTGCTACCAGGTGTACACACAAAAATGCTATTGCAATGATTTGTAGGTAACTAGCCTTTTGTGACACACCAAGGGCTTTATGCAAATGTTCACATAGATAAA
>JAUELE010168546.1:0-13764 GCA_031471655.1 Diodora aspera
CTTTTCGTTGGCAACCTGGGTTGAACGTATCCTACTTAAACATTAATTTGTGGCAATAAGGACTACTTTAATTTCTCTCACTTCTGATGAAATAAGGATAATGTATATCAACTACGCAGTAACCTGTGTCGATATGTGTGCACAGTTGATGGGTTGCAAAGAAATGTTGGTACATCACTAACTGCTTTTGACACAATAACATACATTACCGTTATGCCCTCTCCCCATTTCATTGTTAAAATGTTACTCATATTTTCATTTGCATGTATAAAAGTGCATTTCTAACAAAGTAGTCAAAACAATAATTGTTATGACCGCAAGTACCATGGCTCAAAGGACAATATAAATGCATTTACAATATGGTTTTATTGTTTGCATATCATCCGCATATATCAAGGCCTTAATACTTGTGTTCAAAGCTCTAATATGTTTACACCGAACGTTACACGTCTTTTCATCGTGCGGGGATGTGTACATTTCCTTGTTACCTATGTGATTTCGGAAGCTTTAAATAAAAGTTAACATCCCCATCGTTGCAACACAGTCACAAAATCGCATATAAGAATACATACTTGTATATCCGAAAACTAAAGCCCGCACATGAGATACGTCAACACAGAAAACAGTTCTTTAAATTGCATGTAGTGAAAAATGATCCCTGGAATTAAGCCAAACAATTGGAAGCTAAAGGAGCCGGGTTGGTAAAAGTAAGTTTCCTCACGTCACGATTTTAAGCGAACGAACTCGATCAAAATTTGACACGCGCATTCTCGTAAACACACATGTAACAGCAAAAGAAAGATCCTGCGTAAAATTCTCCTGAAGATATGTTCATTGGCATGAAATTTGAACTTGACTGGGGAAAGTGAGTACAATGTGCATTTACCTAGCCCAGCTATTGAATATTCCGTGTAATGACCCGCATATACACGTCCATAGTCATCATGACGAGTATATACGTAACTTAGCGTTACTGATAAATGCTATTTTGCAAAAAGAATAGAAGAAATGTGCCGTTGAGTGATGAGGTGACTCCCTTCGTCCATTGCTTTGTTTACTCATGGTACGTGTAGATGCTTTTCCACATACCATATTCTATTTAATGATATTTCAATATTTGTTGGGCTTAGTATACATAAATGAACGAGGTTATAACTTTAATGTGGTTCCCGTATCGAAGAACAGTTTTAATGTTTTCATTGACATCGACATTGTCAAAAGAATACATGTATTTGTAAGGCTTCAAGATACGAACTATATAATTCGATAAGTTGCAAGACCAATTTAAAGCATTCACGAATGTGTGTTTGTAAAAGTAAGATGCTTGCATAGACAACAGTTACTGTCGACATCTAAAACCTGTTCCAAAACCTGCAGGACTTCCTTTATTATCCAATTGTCTTCAACGTCCATACATATACATTTACAAATTCTGAATTTCAGACATTAAGAGGATTTGATGGTAAGGAAAATTGGCTCATAGTGGCGGAGAAACAAAGAGGGCCAATATGGTCAACGAGTTTTTTCTACAGTTTTATCGGATTTGGTTTCATCGACAAAGAATGGCGTAGAGGGTCACACATGTGTTTTTTATTCAGGATAGTTTTGAAAAACAAAACAAAATATCGAGTCGGATTTAAATACACTGCGCCGCAAAAGAAACCTTGTTTTTCCCTCAGATGTTGATGAAACCTCGACACAAATATGTTATGTCTAACTGATTTGGGGAATGCGTAATTTGAACGTTTTGTGGTACGATAACAATGTTAGTTTACCCAAATACCCGAATGATCATTCCTGTTGAATGAGTTGAAAAGCGCAGCCTCGTCTGCGTCAGAGTAAACAACAGTTCACGAAAAAGGTAAAATGCACGAGCAACTACGTACTGATGGCAGTCTTAGGTATATACATGTAGGCCAACTCAAATCCAAAGACGATCAGTTGCTTTTCGAGGCAAAGCTTTGCCAAAGGTAAGTGTCAACCAACATGAACAAGCTCCTGACGGTGTGAATGTCGGGTAGCGTACTCAGGCATTTATCTGCAGTTACGCACTATGCAACGTCTGTAGCAGCGATACAACGCCACTAAATTAGCAAAAACGACCGTTGACGCAGTGGTTCCATGAAGGTCACAGCGTGACTATTACATGATACGACAACACCACCAAGACCGATTCGCCAGAACCACCGAAACAGTCATCACTGGGACTCACCACAGCCAAATAAGTGATGACACAGTCCATCGCTGTCGTCCCGTCAGGTGTCTATACAGTGACAGCTCATCACCGTCAGGAGCAATTAATTGTGCATTGTACCACGCGTCGTCATCATTGGCGTCACCGGCAGTGGCAGAGCATCATCTTCTCAGATGAAAGCCAGTCGAGATGGTCAGACTACAGAATCTTTAAAAAAGAAGGTTTTTATTTATATTCTACTTTTTTTTCGACGAATCTGGGCAAAATGATAATAAGATCATGGAACTATGCTTATGAAAGAGGAATCCTTTCTCAAACACTTAAGCACGGACTAGTCATTGTTTTTCAAAACCAAATAAGTCTAAATTACCAGGTATTAACATTTATTGTAAGCACAGATGATAATGGGTTTTTTTTTGTGCCAGAAATACTCGTAGGGAGATAAGTCGATTATTCAACATGTACGGCATTAGGGTGCTGGGTTGGCGCAGTGGTTAGCGCACTCGACTCGCAACCGGAGGGTTCCGAGTTCGAATCCCGCCCGGGTCACTGTCGTATTTCGTGGAGAGGGGAGCCCCCTGTAACCACCGTGAGGATATAATTGAAAAAAATTGACTGAAAGTAACGTTAAAACAAACAGACAAAAAAAAGAGACAAACATGTACGGTATTAGGTTGCGGGGTTGGCAGTGGTTAGCGCACTCAACTCGCAACCAGAAGGTTCCGAGTTCGAATCCCGCCCGGGTCACTGTCATATTTACTGGAGAGGGGAGCCCCCTGTAACCACTGTGACGATATCGTCGAGGTAATTGACTGAAAGTCACGTTAAACAATAACAAAACACAACAAAAAAAGACTGTACGGCATTATCAAATGCACTGATTCTCCTTAAAGTTGGATATGTGGTCAAACTCAGTGTTTACTTCTCCGAAAATATGAACTTATGGAACGATACATACACACTCTTAAAAAAGAAGAAGATATTAAAATGTCAAGGTAAATTGCAAAATAATGAGTTTGTGTCGGATACAATCACCGACTGCAATGACGATGACATGAATTGCTGTACAACAGAGCATCAAGACGCAACCAATAGTGCGCACGTGCGGAACGTGGACATCCCAAACACGTGGCAGGAGTGACAAACACAAAGATTAGTTTCTTTGTAACGATGCCTTTGGCCCATATACAAAGTGAAGTATTTGTTCTTTGATACATAACATTACGTGTTTAATTGTTCTGTACAAATAACGTTCTTTTCTTGTATGCATGATAAATATAACATTGTAGGCTTTTAATTACATCTTCCTTGGGTGTACACATTAGCTGTTGGAACTTCATAATATTTGGGTATTTATAACAGTACATGTAATCAGGCAAGTATTTCACAAGTAAATCGCTATAATAGTCTCAAACAAGTAACAAATGATATTCATCTTCAACAGACCTATCATAAATGTTACACAGACGTTCATGCTGTGTGAGTGGCCATGAAGAAGACACTCCCAGTTCTTTTGATACGTAGGCCTATGTCAGAGGTTCGAATCCCGCCCGGGTCGCTGTCGTGTTGCCCGGAGATGGGAGCCCCCTGGAACCACCGTGACGATATCGTTGAAAAATTACCGAAAGTCACTCACTCACCCTATGTCAGAGTGTAAGGGGATTCGCGATCACGATGAAATAAGTTCACATTTTTTCCGAAGTCTGGGAGAGAAAAAACAATGCTGTTGGTGATGATTGAAGCGCCTTATCATCAATTTCCATATTCGAACCGATGACAAATGGGACCATTTTGGCCACTAAGAATGGTTTACGATAGGTCCAGACCTATCTTATCTTTTTGCGTAAATCCGGCGAAATTTACGAAAGTTCTTTGTAAAGAACGTTTCGTGAACAGCACTTGCGAAGGTTCTTGGGACTTGCGAACGTTGGCAGCGTTGCTCAAGCTTCGTGAATAGGGCCCCAGGTTTATTACTTTAGAAAACGATTTGGACACTTCAGTGTTGAGCGCTTTAGAGCAGACCTAGTTATTTTCTGATTTTAGCATATATGTATTTATTTATAAATGTATGTATGTATGTATCATCATGGAAGTTCTGAACTTTAAACAAAAGCTGGTCTAGACCTGCAAAGATGAGTAAAAATTCACGACACTGAGTCAAATGTACTAGTAACTAGTAACTTTTCTTTTAAGTTGCCAAAATCTGTGGATATGGTGCCCTGATTCGCCATATCTGTTTATGTTATGTGTAGAAATACAAGCAAGTATGTTTAGCATAAACGAAAGTTACAGGTATCAAAATTAGAAATACTGGACATGTATCGGGACATGTTGCAGACGATACTACTTTCATATTAGATGGAGCCGATACATGTCTCCATGCAGTGCTTCATGCTAGGTTTTAAGATCAAATGGTAAAGTCCAAAAAACGAGAGACAGAGAAATGAATCTCTGGTAAAGTACAATATCAAAGTTTCTTTATACACCAAGCATGTCTACATGTAGCTTGAAGGGATATTGCGGTGAACCTGGTATGATCGGTAAGGTGCGTTTAATAGACAAGATGGGCATGTGTTGCCTGTTAACTATGTTCAAATTTCTTTGAAAGCCGTGTATGTTTGAGATGCAACGTTTGTTTCATCTTTTTATGTAATTGGTTTGCAATAACAGAACAACCGCACATAAACAGTAAACGCTGCACACATATAGATTTCTGTATCACCTCTGTGTTGAAGCAAATCTTGTCTGCAGTGCAAATCTTGTCAATTATTACACATATGCTTTAGTTCAAACAACAGTTTGCTATGTAACTAGTTTATATATCATGTGGTTTAACGCAGCAAGTGTTATCGATAAGATCCGTTTTTGGCACACACTGATAAACATCAGATTGAACGAAACGCGGTTTGTGTCAGTTATCGTTAGATTATGTAAAACATGATTAAATGACAACAGCTTTCTGATAATAACGATAAATTCAAATGTACACCTGTTGTGTACAACACTGAAATAGTTCAGTGCTTATTATGTTACGTACGCACACGTATATAATGAAGGGTTTTCATGTTCAAGTCTTCAAATGCAGACACAGATGTATCCAACGCCATTCGTATTGTTACGGCAACACGTAACATGGTACGTGCATTTGTCTCAATCAAAGAAATGTGAAGATGCAAGTGGAAGATTCAAAGTTTGTGTCGGTTAATAACTCAATTTTGTGAAACACGTTTCTAAGTATTCATTTAGAATGAGTTCGCAATTTTACATGTCAATATTTCGAGGACTTCTTCATGCACTCGCTGCGTTACAAAAAGGTAAAAAGCAATATTTTCATCGCGAATATTTGTAATTCACAGCTATGTATATTTCTGACATAATATAGAAGCTATTTAAAAAGAAGAAACCGACCTGTTCGGTTACATTATAAGCTCTATTCACTAAAAGGCGATTATATTATTTTCCGTCTACAATAGGTTGGCTTTCCGTGTGCTGACAAGGTCGATGATCCATTTTAAAATTCCTTGTATGATGCGCGGGACATGTGTCAATGTTGTATCACCCAATATAACAAGACATAATACCAACAGCTTTGATGAAGGATTTGATGAAAGAAACTGCGTCACTGTATTTTTTGAATGACTATAGTTATTGCTTCACGATATGATCTGCTAATACCCCGTGAGTGATATATTGATAATCCCCAATTTAAAACACCACGTACATGTAGGTGTCTGTGCAATAAAAGGATCATTTCGTCTTCGATAATTTTGTCATTTATTTGATTTTGGAGAGATGTCAGTAGACATTGCTGTCCAACCCAAGACTGTTCACGTTGTTCGCATGTAGAAGATCTCCTGTCACCTTGGTCATGTGGGACTTAGCATTAACATGCTGAAAGAGAACTCCCTGGATTTGTACCATAACTTGAATGACAATACGTCTGACGATCTGGGGCCGTAGTTATACAATTTATTAGAATGCTTAAGAATTCTTAAATCAGAGAAACTTCTTTAAACTGGTAAAAGTTACTCTCAGGTCTTCTGTCTGTGCTTGGAAATTAAGCCACGAGATGTTCTCCTGTCATTCCTGCTGCATAGATCCTTCCATTGCAGATTACAGGGCAACACTCATACAAACACAGCATGTATGGTTCTAATTTTGCAAAACGGTTATTCCATCCATTCATTTGAAACATTGGGCCACAGTACAATATATTTATATATCTCAACAATAATTATTATGGAACAAACAATATTGGCTGTCGATCAAGACTCCTGCCAATTAGGAAAACTGTCCAAATTTGTATTTCGTGTTTTCTAAAGGGGACATCTGTAGCTATGCCAATTTGAAAATTGGCAGAATGTCTCAGATTGCATGTAACTATATTGAGGTGCAAACGTAGGAAAACCGACCTTAAATCGCTTCTTTTGTTTTGAACGAGAACGTTTGCCAGAGCGGAGTATGTTTTGCTATGAAGACAAGTCACTTTGCTCTATGTTCACACATTATGCCGAAAACGCATCACATTAGACGACATCATAATTAACATTGTCATTTTATCGCAAATTGAGATGAAACAAATATTGCTATCATTTCTTCAAACCTGAGTGTGTGATATTTTTGTGGAACAGGACAATGGTATTCAAAGGCGTGGAGCGCGTTATCTACAAAGCAAGACATTTGATGTGAGATTCGGATTTCACTACCCATTCTTCACCTTCCTTTCGCCCACTCGCTGGAGACACATTTAGGCAAGACGTAAACTGTAGAGAGCGCTGTGTGGCAATTACTGTTAATCATGCACATTTCACCAGAAATTGTTCAGGCTCGTCCACGACGCAGCTTGGTTTGCTAATGAAGTCGAAGAGTATAAGGCTTATCATAGAACTACTCCATTGGTGTGGTATGTATGTTGCAGCGTTAGCAGTCATACCCTGCAGCAAGTGAGAAAAAGAACACGTTAAAACTACCATTTGTGAACATTCAGATTTCGAAAACGTCCAGATTTGAGAACGACGTTTAGGGCTCCTTCAGTGATTTTAATAACTATACAACAGGGCACAGTGATTTCATATCACTAGCAATAAAATAGGAGTGTTAAATGCATTATGTGTTAAATGGTTGTTCATCTGTTAGCCTTTGCATGCACGAGATATCTCGGAACTGGGGACGAAGAGCAGCGACGAAGGCGTATTTGTCTTCACTTCAGTAACTCTGTAGCTAAAGAAAAAGTAAAAAAGAGAACTGTTAGGGATGACTATTATATGCAGGTGAACAGATAGGTAAGTATGAGTTACTGTTGCAATAAGACACTCGCTTAATGATGCACTTTATGCGACATTTATACAGATAAACCACTAATCATCGGCTGACGAGATAAATGTAAGAGGACAGCATAAGACATGTTCAGTAACCTTTCCTTATCACGTCATACACCTCTCTGTTGTAGCCCAGGTTAAGCTTTCGTTCCAGGAAAATCACCTCCAGGTATCCAGACAACGATTTCGATTATTTTGGCGGGGCACACATGTATTGCAATTCGTAAACTGATTCTAAAGTTGGTGGCAAACTCGTGGAAGTGTTAATTTACAATACCATGTGGATTAATTGGCTTTGAGCACCACGATCCAGCAGTTTTGCGTGTTTTCCTTTTCTTTTTCATCTCTGTTTAGATGAACGTTTCCTTGTCTTGGGTATATCATTACTTGTTGATAATAGGACCAAGTGGGTGGCAATTAACTAGATCTCCCTTGTTTAGCTTACCCGTTAACATAAACTCAAGTGGGTTTTCACCACAAGGTGCTAGCAGAACAAGTTGTATTGCATCCCTCTTGCTATGCAACTTTTCTCTGTTCAGCTAGTCTACAAAATGTATTTCAAAACGTAATCGCTTATATTGATCGTGATTGCGGATAAAAACGAACTAAAGACAATGTGCGGAATCTGTAAACATTGTTATCGACAAACTACAAATAGTGTCTGAAATTGCATTCATCTAACCGGATTGTTTCACGTGTAACGGCCGTTTGTTCAACTGTGTATTTATTCAGGTCGGGGTGTAAACGTTATCTGTACATTTCGGAACGGAGTGAAGGACAACCGCCTTTCAACTTTGTACAAACAGCTCTTTCCGAACTTTGGGGTGAGTTAATGATTTTACGTGTCTTTAGGCAATCTTTCAACCATGGCCCTATCCTGTCATCTATGTCACATTGGTGTCCGCGGTCACGTTCCATCGTTAAGGAAACATTGAATAACGCAGTATTAGCATAACCTTGTATTTAATAATCACTAAATAGACCGTACAAAACAGTCGACAGGAAACTACGTCATTCAGAGATGGCTGAAGAAAAGAATCAAAGGTATCTTGGTTATGTACAAACATATATATGCAAGAGAGTGTTGTTTCAGCCGATTGCAAACCAAATGATACTCAAAGACGTTTGGGTTTTTCATCAACATGGACACAAGAACAAGATTTGGCAAAGGTTGTAATCATGTTCTCTGTATCGTTTCTTTGGGACATACATGTACGTATAGTATTAATATAATATTTGAAACGATAGGAGCGTGTTTACAGTATTAACATATAGTTTTAGCAATCTACAGTGATATGTGGCCGTATTTGGTTTTACATAATAATGAGTTTTAATTCCAGTATCCGTTTTGTGTCACCCTTTTGTCTCCTGCATCATTGTGAATTCAGCATGTGAGACATATAAATGTACTCAATTTCACAATTTTAATTCAGTTTTCAAAGAAGACATTCGTGTTTAACATCTTCCCACATTAAAGTTTTATCACCTACTAATTGTTTCATTCTATGTTCCACACATTCAACCATTCATTTTGTGATCTAGGAAACTCGTTGCTGCATTGCTAAAATTATATTCACGAAAACGAGTGGCGCAGAGTAAATGATAAGACTTGACCGATCATGGAAGTTGGTTACCAAGTGTTATGTAAACACGGTCTTATTTTGTCCATCGACCATTAATTTCTACCTCAATTTTGAGGAGATCATTTTTCATCTTCTCTTGTCAGCTGCCTTTCCAATCAAGAGTGAGTGCTGGTCTCCACAGACCAAGTAGCGTACCATTGACTTTTGAAGATTATCTATTGAACATCGACGTTGGCCAGCCATCAACATTTATGAAAAACACATCACATGATATCCCCAACTGGTCTGCATTCCTTATTCTCTGCGTTCTTATCGCTGTTACCAACGAAAGAAGACTATTAATTACATCTTACATTTTCCTACATTATTAACTATATGTTTCTCAGCGACTGCTGCTGTGAGATGTCTAGATCTATTTGAACACATGCTTCAGGTGGAGAATGATCTACATTGATCACATACATCAACAGCTCTATCTCTAAAATAGCATATCTTCAAAACTATTCACGTCCCGTTTTTGAAGCATGAGTGGGATGTCTGGACTGATACGATATTTGGTATTAATCTGTTGTGTTGTTCACGTATGCTTAACATCAACATATCACCCAACATAATGCAATGTCCGACAGATTATGTTTTGTAATTATTAACGAAATGTGAAGGCTTTTGTCAGCGTCACTTCTCTTTCACTGATATATTATCATTCCAGTAGTGCGTTCTCAGTTGCTTCTCACACCTAATTTCTCTCGAGCTGCAATTTAATCTGCTAGTGATGTCAAATAGTAGGCTCCAGGGGTTAAGCTAATGATACTCTCAGCCCATACATTCGTCTCTCCTGTTAAATTGAAGTTGCGGAAGTAATGACAATTGGCATATATAACTTTCCTACGATAGAACCCGGGAAAATCACTGAAAGTGGCTTCTCTTTTTGACTCGGAAGAACAAGATGATTGGCCCAAATTGTAAAATCATCTCTTCATGTGCACTTCGGCACTTGACAATTAATCATTTTGTTCACTTGACTCCAACATTGGACAAGCGAATAACCTTATGCACGACGTTATACGGCCTTGCACAAGTCGAATAATCGACACATCAGATTTGATTGTCTATCACCTGCAGGTCTTACTAAAGCATGCAAACGTTTTCACCAAAGTAATAACTCGAAGAAATGCGACTCATTATGGGTTCTACATTATTTGCTAAATTAGGGTTTACACGTCCTTGAACATAGTGGAAAATGTCAAGATGAAAACATTGCTTGAACGATAAATCGAGATCGAGAAATCACAATCGCTGTATACAACGAGGAGAATAAAATGGTAAAGCTTAAGAAAAAGACCTTGCAACGAATCTAAATAGCAATGATGTATCTTCATGAGTGTATGGTGAACCAGTAACTATCATTTCAGGCCATCTTAATATAATATTATCCATGTTACATTTCGTTAAAGATCGTCATGGTTTCAGTAGTGTCACTGGAAGTGTGTATCCACATTGCAAAGAAAGTGACGCAGTATGTATACAGTGAGACCTGGTTCAGCTTGATCATGTTTCATTTGTATACAAAAGAAAGGATTGACACTCATTGTTCGACAGCAAAAGGTATCTTTTCGTCGAAACACTGTTCCGGGCCGACAAGATTGGACATGTGATCAAGTTTCTTTCCTGCAGCTGTACTTTAAAGATACGTCATTTATCCATGGAACACTACACGAGATCTGAATAAAAAGTACATGTCAAACGGATCTTAGTTACTATTTAGATCAAGACGAGAATAATTAAACAATCCTATATTCTTGTCTATCATGACTGATCAGATACAGGTTAAAACAGTTCACAGGCACACGTAATGTCTTTTTTTTACCACAGACGTCCATAAACACACCAGAGATGTGCACGTGCCATCGCTGATCTCATTAAGGCTGCAGTCCTGTCTATTTAAAGATACATAATACACGTAGTTTAGCTTTGATATGAAAATAAGATCTGATTAGATACCAGAGGCAAAGAATTCTCCAAATCTGCTTTGATTTCTGTTGTGATTGACAACAAAAGACTTGCAACGGTCGAGCAAATTGAAAGTCTTCTTATGTCTTTAGTAGTGTTGTTTGTCCATTCGTAGTTATTTTCAGAAAATATAATTAAGAAAACCATTATTATTGAACTGGTGAAGCATTGTAATGGACACGTGTGAAGTACATGTGATTACACTCGCAGCAGGTAAGGAGCATTCGTTACTTTTAATTGTTATTGTTTAAAGGATTGATGATTTCATTCATTAACTTAATTATGTTTTCATTTGTAATGGATTGTTAGAATCTCTAAATTATACTCAACATCAAACCATCTTAGACTCTCTTGTGAATGAACATGTTAAAACATACTACACTCTGTCCAACTATTGAAGGGATACTCTCAGGAAAAGGTATAACATGTTACATTTGAAGCTATGGTTTTCGCAGTACATGTAGTTAGGTGAAACATCCGAAGTGACGGACAATTCACGATGCTTGATTATTGCCGTTTTATGTAGTGGCTTCCTGAAAAACAAAACAGGCTAAACATTGAAACAAGAAATGTGAAGAACAAAACCTAAACGTAGCAGGAATATAAACACAACAAACGAACGAAGCCTTTTCGACAATGCAAATGCACATTTCTTCTGGTAAATTTACAAAATTAACATTATATTAGTAAAACACAGTTACTTATTTTCCCATCATTAATTATGACATTGGACAATTTTCATCGTGTACATGTAGATCATTATATATACACTGGCTCTTCAATAGTTGAGCAGAGTGTATAATGGATAAGATTATTGTTAAATTGTTATAGCTTAATGAAATAATTCATGAATCTCAAGCTCGGGTATTGGTTAACGCATGCAGACTGTAATGTATCGCATTTATTCCAAGCCAGTGTGGCTGTGAGGAGAGAGAAGTAGCTTTAGCCTGAATCATACAGTTTGAGTAAGCTTAACTGTGTAAGTTAACACCTATTACTGTTTTCTGGATCAACGATTTCAGCTAAATGACATATAATACAGCGAACTGATGTGGATTCTTCGCGTAAAGACTTATGGATGTCAGTGGGGTAACTATTATGTAACAACAAGACGCAAGTGCTTACACTTTGACATTTTCAAAAAGACAAAGCTTAATCTACCAATTTGTAACTTAGCGTCGAACTCAACTCTGAATTTGTTTCGGAGGTCAATGAAAATTTAAATTTAGGTAGGCGAACAAAAATGTAAAAGTGATTTTGCATTTCCGTATCCAGACTGAAAGACAACTCATAACTAACAAGGCTGGCACATTATGCAAAAGAATGATAAACAAAGCATTGGTCCACTATTGGTTTAATCATTAAAGTTTTGAGTTGGCCGTCTAGAGTTTTCTCTTTTTGCCCACTTTCAGGGACCATCTGACAGCAGGTTCCATGCCTCTTACTTTACAGGATCTGCAGATTGGACGGACTATTGAGTATTGCTGCTTCAGAGTCTCCCCCTCAATGTCTGTCTCTCCACAGTGATAGCAAATGGGAGGAAATAATGCAGTCACACCTGAAAAGATAATTATCAATACCGAACATTACAGTGTTCTATTCTGCACTTCTATGTCTTATTAATAGTTTGTGTACTCTTATCCCCTGCCACTTATTGCTTGACAACTGTGTCAGTCTTTTTCCAGAGACTAAATCTGCTAACTTGACACTTCTACCATTAGAAGTCAAGGGTCTTTGTCTTCTTCTGATCTGTTGAAAGATTTAAGTTCATTTCAAAATACCAAGGACCATAATTCTGGAAAATACAGGGCAATGCATCTGATTTTCAAAACAAGGTTGGATGTATAGTGGGACTCTGCTGTTCTTCAGATATATGCCCACTTTAGCCAGTTTTGTACAGGAGGAAAGCCTGCATCACCATTGGAGAGCTGGATTGATTGATGCTGTGAAACCTGCACGCTACGGATGGTACTGGTAAACCAATAGTCATATCATAATGTAAACAATGTGATAGCACACCATGTGATCACTGCATGTAGAACAAGAGTCATCAGTAGATGACATTTCCCCCGGCTAATTTAAAAAATGTGCGAATTAAGATATTCTCACCACTCACATTGGTCACCTTTGGATAATTGAATTCAGAGTGATGGGTCATGAATAAACTAAGTACCTGATGTTTGGAAAAGAAATCTAGAGTAATGCCTTACAAATAATTCCTTTGATCTGCCACGGGGATTAAAATTCAAAACCTTTGATAGCCCAAACTTTCAAACTATCAGACTGCACTTCTTTAGCTATAACTCTGTCAAATGTTGCAAAGAAATTCCTCATAGTTCACGAGTTCTAGATCGGAAACAGTCTCAACCCAATATGTTTGTAAGTTGAGTTCTTTTGCTCTGAAAAACAAAATAATTCAAAATTTTAGATTGTCCAAACTATCGAAAGGCGCCATTGCACTGGTTTAGCTACAAATCTGTCAAGTTTTGCAAATAAAGTCTACATAGTTTACAAGATCAAGCTCGGAAACAGTCCCCACCCAATATTCTAAGTTTTCTAAATCTTAGATGGTTCAAACTACTAAAAGGCACCACTGCACTGGTCAAGCTATAAAACTGTCCAATTTCATAAAGAAATTCCTCATAGTTTACGAGTTCTA
>JAUELE010168654.1:0-13761 GCA_031471655.1 Diodora aspera
AAAAAAATGATAAATAAATAAATAAATCGATTAATAATATTTATCTTTTCCTTTTGTATATTAATTTATGTCTTCGCTCTGTTTTAAATTTTGGTCTGGCGATAGCCTACTTTACCCCAAACGGGGCGTTACATATGTTGACTGTTCGCCTTAACTTTGCTTCAGCTGAAGCAAACCCTATTGGACGAGTGGAACGAGATTCCTAATGACGTCATCAGAAGACTGACATCATCGATGAGACGACGAGTTCTTGTCTGCTTGGATGGCCAGGGATGTCATACAATATATTGAAGTTGTGTTCTTCTGTTTGTATGAACATTTTGTCAGTCTTTACATAGTCGTAACGCCTTCAGTGCAGGATTAGTACAACACTGAGACAACCATCTTTCAGGACTTCTCAAGGCCTGATTCCAAGATGTACATGTAATCTGTATATATCATTAATATAACTGTTTATGCCATACCAGACTTACTAGACTTACTAGACTGCAGTCTGGGGAAACAAACACAAGAGCATCCAGCGCTCATTGTTTTCTTTTTCTTTTTCCATTTTTGAAGATTTTAAATTTCTAGGACTTTCCGGGACTTTTTCTCCATTTTCCATGATTTCCAGGATACTGGGCAGCGATATCAATTTCCAGGAGTTTTTCAGGATGTCCAGGAATTTCTACGAACCCTGTCAGGGACCGAAAAGGGCACGACTTCCACAAGTTGACCCCAGAAAATTAAGAACAAATATCCGTATCTAGATATTTCGATACTTATTTCAATATTACATGTTTAATAGGTCTACCAAGGAGCAATAAATTGCAATAAATAATATCTATTGGATTAAATATTCATCACTTTGAGATCAGGTGTTGCAAAGTGACTTTGTACTTCCCAGTTTTTCAAAGCTAATTATATGGCACTGGTGTCGTAATGGTATTGAAAATGTGAAGTCTCTTTCTGACCTCTACTGTGTTTAACTGCATTTGTATTATCGGACTTGAAAGTTATAAATACTACTTCTGTTTTACCATATGTTCGCGTCAATGAATGGTTTATACACCAGAATGTATTGTATAAAATCCGTTGTTTGATGTTTATTACATTGTCGGATAAATACGAAGCTAGCTTTCATTTGCTAGCCAGTATGTTTACTATCACATTCGCATAAAATACATTCCCACAATTCCGATATATAAACATAATATTAATTCAGACTGAAACATATCAATAATTTAAATGCAATGTAGATATCTCCACAGGGGTTATCGACGCGACTCGACTGTTTCGTCTGCCATAGATCAGTATTGTTGCAGGTCGTGACACCAGACGAATTTACACTTTCACGGCTCAGTGGCACAGATGATATCTCAAAAACGTGTCGACACTGGCGGAAATTGTAGTCTTTTGTCACGGGGCTGGTTTTTCACAATACGTCTTTCTTTTTTCCGCACAGCAAACCCGGTAAACTCAAATGGAAATCTCGGTGTTTTGTAATGACCTATTTGTTCGCATTCTAGAATTGAACGTGTTCCTGTGCTTTAACAAATGCGGTCGGTTTAGTGAATGAGTAAAGTTTGCATCTGCAGTTTGCAACTGGATGAGTCGATGCGGGGAAATCTGCTGATACTGAGAAGAGTCAGAATAACCTATTGCAGGCATGTATAATGCCTCGTATAGAGAAAACGCACGTGAACACCCGAATCCTCCATAAATAGTAAAATAAAAATGATAAAGACAATTTAAAAAATAAAATAAACGATTCTCGGACTTTCGTCTTTCACTTTAATCGTTTCGAAATTAGTAAACTTTTTCGTGCATGACATATTCTACGTTCACTACTTAGGTTAGCTGCTCCTTGTTATTGACAATGGTCATATTGCGATCAAACGTCATCTCGGTGGCAGCCTTTTTCGTCTAATTGTCTGAACCAGGTAAACAGATATACGTAGTGGTTGCTGTTTCCAGTGTAGATTTAACAGCGCTGAAAGAGATATACCACACATCCTGGGTCAAGTAGACAAAATGTGAGATAATGGAATACTGGAAAGAATATACTGTCAGTGCTGCACATAAATAAGCTTTTTTTCTGTGAAAAAAAATAAATTAATAATCTTGTTAGTGTGAGAGAAAAAAGGAAACGGACACATGTTAAAGTCGAAATGCAAAAGCAAAGAAAAGAACTTCAGAGAGAGAGAGAGAGGGAGTGAGAGAGAGAGAGAGAGAGAGAGAGAGAGAGAAAGAGAGAGACAGACAGACAGAGAGAGAGAGTACCGCAAAACATCTACAAGATGTATTCATGTTTGACAAGTCCAACATTAGCACACATACCTTCTACAACTGATTTACAATTTTGTCAAAAGACTCATTCATGGCTTTTTTTTTAGATAGTCGAGAAAATAAATCTTGCGGAGTGATGACATCGCCACGTTGGCGCCATCTTTGATACCGACATGACAAACTTTGCTTGAGCATCCCCTCATCTTGATCGTACAAGAAGGTATCAGCCGACACGTAATCTGCGCATGCGCACTGATACGAGCATGTGGGTGGTTTTCTCTGGGTGGGAGATATGGGTCGTTATCCCCCTGGATTTACTCCGACAGACCCCCGTCGACAGCGGAAGATCTGCAGATCTATGGTCTCCGGCGAAGTGATGAAGCTCGGAGATACATCGCAGCAATTTGATACACAAATAAGGGTAGTAATACGCTGTGTTCACCACTCACGTCACTGAAGTCAGTTCGAGACTATTCCAAGCATTGAAAGGGTTAATCCACGAAACGTGAAGAATAGTTTTGTCAGTTGGGTCGTCTTTCATATGCCCATACAAAGTGATTAAGTTACAGCTGTTAAAGTGCGCGCGTGCGTAAGGTAGATCCATCAACCAAGTCTTGTGCTAAAGATGGATACGTGCTCCTAACGCTAAAATAAGTCTGATGCCATCTGTGTGAAATACATAACATAAACTGTAAATCATACATTGTAGAAGTGTATGCCTAAATAAATAACGCCGTATTTCCCGTAGTCCGGCAGATGCAGACGGATTTATTTTATACTTTCAAATAGCCAGCCTCATTCCAAACCTTTCTGTTAGGTTGTACCGAAGAACGTTCTGTCGATTTCCGAATGCCTTCCGAATATCAGCCGAATGAATTGTTATGTATGTATACATTTCCGAAGGTTTACGAATATTTTCAAGGTTCTGTCGGAAAGTTCGGAATGCTTTTTAAGATTTATTTTGTCACCAGGATGGGGTCCCAAAATAAATTAAAATAGTCAAGAGTTTGTAAAACCGATCAAATTGGTATATCTTTTGTGTATTATTTGTGGTATGTACATAATTTTATGTTTATCTAACTTTCCATAAGTTATAGTTAGAAAAGAAAACACCGAGTTTGATCATGTATCAAACTTTAAAGTATCCAAACGTCCAACCACAAGCCTTACTTGACTCAAGACCTATGACCTGTACTAGATCTAACTCACTCGAAATTCATAGCTTTGTGATATTGTCATAACATTTCTGACGCAAATGTAACCGCGCGGTTACTGGGGAACTGCAACAACTACTTAACTGAAAATGGCCAAATTACAAGTAAACATATTTTACATTTGAACCAGGAATTTTAAAATGTTAAATAATTTTGCCACAATTAAAATTTTCACTATAGCTTGCGCTATAACATAAGTTTAATGACAGCTTGTAGATACATAATATTATGTGTAAGTCTAACAGATGTACTTTCTGACAAAAGGCATTTGAAATCGTACTTATAATTATACGGTATAGGATTCTCTACTAAATCTAATTCTATTTCACTGGAGGCACTTTTCGTAAATTCATTGTCACTATTCCATCAACGCATTTTCCTAGTTTCGTCACAATGCCTAGTCGAGATGGGAGATCTCAATAGGAACACGTGTTCATATCAAGTTTATCTCGGACTTGATTGACACGCATGTAAATTTCTGAAGTATATCACAAACAAATGTACTTTTGTTTATTCTTAAAACATACATGTTAATGCGCATCTACACGCATACACATACACACGCACTCACATGTATACATGTACATATATGTATGTACATACACGCACACAGTTTACATACAAACAAACGCACATACACACGCACGCGAGCAAGCACGCACGCAGTCACACACGCACACACATATAAATGTGCATCCAAACAACCATACATACAGACATTCGTACAGATATTCATACAAAGTACTGCTGTACTAGTTTGTATAAACATCATTATTTTAAACACGCAGATTCCACGTAGCAGCTTGTTCGCGACCCTTTTCTCCAGAGCAATGCTGAGTTAAATGTATAGAATCCAGGCTGTGTCGCTCGGCGCTGCAATAAAATGGCTGCTTGACGCTTTGTTTGTCCTTCAAATTTATCTTTGTTAACAATTTTCAAACTTTGTGGTTGAGCGAACGCACTCACATGTTGCCATATAAAATCAACACTACCATAGTTATGCTAATTGAAAAGTTTTCAGTATTTAGACCCACGTAGATAAACATTCTTCTCAAAATATTTTGAGTACGACATGTTGCAAATGAATGCAATCAACGTTCGCCAATGCGAGTGACAGCAGATTGCAACCATCAATAACTGTACTTATATGATTCATGAGGCATTACAGGACAGAAAATAACACGATTCTTCCACATCGGACCAGTAATATAGTGCACTATACTAAGCTGTAACTATACTGACGTGCAAACGAAACGATACCAAGTCTTTGAGAGAAGATTAATTAAAAACAAACATATATAGGAAATGAAGAGATATTCAATGCGAAATATTTTGGTGAACTGTGATATACGAACATATTGGAGTTGGAAAAGAGCTAAATTATTGGTATAGTTTTTTTTGCACCTCAGTATGTATACACGTGTGTATAACGGATTAGGGATTGAGTGACTGAATAAGCTGGAACGCGAATGAATGAATGAGTTTGGATTTTACGTGGCTTTCGGTAATCTTTCTCTTGCAAACTATTTTTTTTATCTCACGGCATCAGACAATCAATACTGACGTCCAAAAGAAAGTATACCAAGATTTTAAGTGACTATTGAATAAATTCACAAATGCGTTGGATATTCAAGAGATATCCCTTCAAGACTTGGAAGGTTTATCAATGAAATGTTGTCAATCAAATTACGCTCACCGAAATTCAGGCATCCTTTTGATCAACTATGGCATAAAGGCGTAAGGGAAACTAATTGAAATCATTTGGTATAATTTCTTTTGGACGTCAGTATATTTATCTCTTAAATATTTTTCGTTGAGTTTTTGTTAAGTGAAATTAAAAGAATACATAATGCAATTAAAATAGGGAAAATTAAGGTTAATTGGTACGTTTACGCCCGAATCACGATAACTTCCATAATTATTAACTGACAAATATAAAAATGTACTAGTATATATCCATACAATCTAAAACATTTTTAACTCATGACTCATGCAAACTATTTATTTTCTCTAGAATTGTCTGCAAACTATTTTTATTCAAAATATTCCAGCCCCCTAAAAATCAAATTGTCGCTCAATAACTGTATTAAATTATCTGAAAACCAGATAAAAAAAAAAAGCAGCTACATTAATGATTTGAACGTGTGTTCATTGCCCGAAGCTGTGAGTGACATGTTTACATATCTATTTCATCACATTCAGAACTTTATTTAATGTTTTTACGTCAGCGATTAAAGGTATTCGACCAATCTAAACATTCACACTTCGGCAGTCGACGTTTGACTTCGGGCATTCGGAACGTCCACGCACGATTATCCTAATCTCATTTTCCTCGGCTCAACGTTGAGCAGATCAGGAGAGCATGTTTGTTTAATCCATATCTGTAAGAATAACAGTTCTTCGGTCATAAAGAAAATCCGTAAAATTCCGATTGAATCCGATTGCCTTCTCAGCGTGTCAAGAAACTTCTCGGAGGCGGTACTTAAAAACGCCTGAATAATCGGCCATCTTGGCTGGGTGAAAGGACCATAAGCTTATTCACAGTCTTAAAGGATCCATTACAATTATATTGACTGTCATAGTCACTTAATAAAATTGTTAAGTCGGATCATATTCCGTGTAAACAAAACAAAAGGTCATTCGGAATTCCTCGCCTAAGTAATGGAACATTAAGCAGTAAGAAGATACATCGCTGATCTTACAAACGCGGTTCATTGTGAATTACTTATACGACTTAAATAACCTCGGTTTGCCGAGATTGTCTGAATGTCAACACATATTTGATTGCACAAAACCGTGTCTACATCTAGAACTTCAGTATAACCCGACTAGAATTACAACAGGATAGGTTTACAGAAAGTAACACCTATAGACCACCTCTAAGATTTTAATATTTCGATGGAGATCATTCCAAAAGTTGCTTGAAATGAAAAATGCATTTGTAAAAAGAATTCAAATCTAATGTCAATACCACATTCCACCAAAAACACTGAAGTAATTTTCCATTCAAATTTGTCATTAAAATCGAATGTTTCTTTAATGATCGACAAATCGCAATCACTATTTTATTTTGTTTGCATTATTGCGATGTTTCTCAAAATATAATAGTAGTGAGGTAGTGAAATATAGAATAAAAAAGAGACTTTCCTGAACTTTAAAAAATAATACGATCCTACAGACATGATGCAGGAACCTCTAGAACCTTCTTCTTCTGGAGTTTATTTTACTTGTCCTTTCCAGCACTAGTCTCCGACACAGTTTAGTGCAGGAGGAGTGTCCACATCTCCAGTGGGATGCTGAATGAGTTGATGCAGTGAAACCTGCAGATGAACCAGTGGGAATGACGATCAAACAACGCACCAGATCAAGACACGACCTCCCAAGATTACCAATTGCAGAGAAGTAACCCAGCTTCGGGTTTCAAACATTGAGCTTATGACCAGATGCTCCCGTTGCCCCTTTTTTTAGTACGTGGCTGCGTTTAAAAATCGATAAATTCTTTTGTGATGAAGTCATTGACTTAGTAACCGAATACAGATATTTTATTAAAAGGACAGTCGTATACTAAACCACTATCGAGACAAGTATTTGTTTCCCAAGTTAACTATACTGTCGGAATATTGACAGGTCAAACAAAAACGTTCATCCGGGGCTTTTTGTGATCATCCGGGCCACTCAGGGGATTATCGGCGATAAGAGACTTGATCTCTTTAATCCAGGGGTGTCAATGGTGATCCGAGGGCCGTCGCGGATCCCATAGGGACGGACGATGCGTCACTCCCAGCCATTTGATTCACGCCGAGTCGCGACTCTTGGGACCCACAGACTGATCGAGACGTTCGTGTCTAACACCGGAAGTGACATCACCAACCTGACGGAAGTTCCCAGTTGCCAGAAGCCGACGCCGCCCTGGGGGTTTCCTCGCTCCTGCTCCTGGCAGGGTCTTGCCCCGATGACTCGGACGCGAGCCTCAGCGCCTGGGATAAGGGATAAACAGCCCCGATTCCCATTCCAAGGGCAAATTACCCCATTTGGAGTCCCAAGGGAAAGCGCGTTCGCACGAGATCGCCTTCTGCCCGTTATAATAGATGTAGAGCGCTGTTTAGATGGCTCTTGGCTCAACGCCCTTGGGCAGAAGCCGATGTATGGGTCATTGTGGTATTACATTGACCGTTTTATGGCAACTCTTGGAATCTGAAATCTCCGAAGAATAAATTTCCACTGCTTCTCAGCTGCCAGCCAGCCATTAAACGAGCAACTTAGACGTCATGACCAGCTCGTGAAACACGACAACCAGTTTTCAAATTTGTGGCAAAGTCCCTCTTCCTTTCTCGTATGAAAACTTAGTGTTGAACTATTTCATACACCTCTCTCTCTCTCTCTCTCTCTTTCTACTTTTATTTTAGAAAGGGAACATGGTGCCCAAAAATTCATTTCTTCTGCAGAGAGAAATGTCACCGTCAAACATTTTTGTCTCGACGTTTAAGCGAAACAATCATGAAGACCCATTTTTGCACATTCTCCCTCACCAGCAACCTACATAGTGACAACTATAAGAGTCCGTTATAGGGTTCAGTATGGTTTGTTTTTTTGGGGATTACATGTCCTTGACAATGGGGTCGTTGTTGATGAGAATGATATAAAATATACAGCAATCTTTGAGCTTTATTATGGACAGTGCACCAATTAAGCAAGCGAACGATCACCATTGAAACGATTGGTTATCATCGTCTTCTAGTCTGCCCAGCTCTACAAGCGATAAGAATAACCTATCTACCAACTTATTTCTGTCATAATCCACCTTTAGAAACAATGACTTGCATTATGACAAGTGATTTCACCTCCCTTGTCCATAGTTAAACTAAGTTAATTCAACATGGTTAAAACTCTTTAGTTACAATCAAAATAATATATTAATCTGTTCGCCAGAATGTACATTCTCATTTGTACTCTATGTGTTATATTGTATTAAAAATTGGTATGTTCTCTGTGTCACATAAGTGAGTTATAAGAATAAAATCTATTCTGTTCTAGTTTCGAATCCCACACGTGAAGACTGACTCTCTGCTTGGACGGCGCTCATCATAATACTATCATCATTGAAAATACAACATTACACAGACGCCGCGTAATCGTGAAGTAAAACATATCGCCCCAACCAAACTTAAAAAGACACTGCGCCCATCAAGCTCTTTCACTGCGCCCATCAAGCTCTTTCACTGCGTCCATCAAGCTCTTTCATGCAGCCTCATTGCTATCATTGGCTCACTAAGTTTCCCCCTTTATTTGCAGCCAACCCAAATCAAAACATATAGATCTTCTAAAGCAAGAGATAACATTCAAACTCCGTGCTATCATCCACTGCTTTGAAGTCAAGCGGGGTTTACATCGCATTGAAACCCAATCTAAGTATTGACAAAATATCCAAAATATTCACCCGAATAATCGTCAAATTCTATTGAACTGAGAAAGGTTTCAAAACAAACCCATCGCCTTGAGCCAAAGCGGGCCTCCTTAGTACCTATTGAGTTCCCGATCGGTATAGTACGTATATCTTCAGGGGCCGGTAGATGCCCGGATAAGGGGCTGCGTTTAGGGGTCGTGTTTACATAAGGAAGCAGGAACATCGGTCACTTTCAGAGGACCTCGGGTAAAAGCTTACTTTCAATATTTTCTTTCGTCACCGGAGCGTCGGAAGTTGCGCCTGGGGGTATAGGTTGGAGTCTGGGTAGCTTCCACCCGTCTGTCGAGGGACGGGCACGGCTTTGATCGTTCATGCTAATGGAATTACTTCGGAACTCGTGTTTTTGTAACAATTATCCATAGACTGTTGCTAAATGTAGCTCAAATAGATAAATAATGTGAACAAAAGCGAAGGAGGCCGCATCTATAGATCTCTTGTCCGTCCGTATATGTGCACAACAACCTTTGTTTTTTCTTCATTGTGGACGCCGGGTTTGACAAATACATTCCCGGAGTTCCGATACACCTGACATCCATCCTAGCGACCCCTGGTGCCTTGCCAGGTCACGATGTGTTGCCAAAACTACCTGTCACCCTGTCATCTCACCAAACCGCCAAACAATTATGTAAAAGAGAGTGCCACGTCTTCTGTTTGTAATATTTATGTTTCAAATACATGCACGCACATAATAAAATATAGATACTCTCCGAAAGTGAGCACACACAGAATTAACAGTCAATGGAATGCTCTTCGAAACTGCGCACGCACGCACACACAAACAAGTATATAACATTCAAATAAGTGCATGCTCTTCGAAACTGAAAGCGCGTGCATGCGCATTCACACATAAACACTGGAAAATGTACTCCAACATTCATTAGCGGTTGTCTTGCTTTTCTTTTGGAATTAGAGATGGCTTAGACTGAAACAGATAAAGATATGCACTCATTTTAAATTGAAAGGATGTTGCATATAGAAACGTGAGCGAACGAATAAATGACCGCATAACGTGAATGTTCGTGCATGAGTGAGTATATACAGATTGATTGTATTAATGAGTGAATACAGGGGTGGCGCCAGGAATTCCCCGACGGGGAGGGGGGGCTGAGGTCCCCGACAATGGGTCTCAAATCGCGGACAAATACACAAATGTTCATATAACACAATAAAATACCGAAACTTTCTCTGAAATTTCCCCAACGAATTGTTATGTTTTCCACCGTGTGTGTGTGTGTGTGGGGGGGGCGTTAGCATCCCCCCCCTCCCCGCTGGCGCCATCGCTGAGTGAATGTAAGAGTGAGTGAGAAAATACGTTTGTAATCTCTCCTTGAGTATAAATAGATGATGAGTATATGCTGATGAAGGAGTGAAGGAGTGAATGAGTATGTGACACATTTGACCCCCCCTCAAGCAGTTACAATGAACATTACACCAGAACCGATTCAATGTTGGGAATCATCAAGTAATGTAGACTAACTGCAGTCTCCTAAATTTATTTGGTTCTCTTATATACATATTTCAAAGTAAGCATGAATTTATATAGACGTGAGCCTCGTGTTCACACAGCCTATTTCAGATCAGCTACCCGTAGACTTGCATGTTTTATAGACTTACCAAGTCTCTTCGATTAAACAAAATACAGGGGTGTGAGGCGGACTAGCAATGACGTTGTTTTATGCATAATAACCAGTTATAAACCTGTGTTGTTACCAAACCCTAAATGAATGTTTACATTTCGTAATCCCCTCAATTTGACACACGGACGTCAAAATCGTAAGAAAGACTAAAATTACACCTTTGGCATGCCCAGCCATCCACATGGTGATTTTGGCGGGAAGCCTCGAGTGTGTAATTATCCAATGATTGGTTAACGACGGTGTAAGTGTTATACTCGGTCAGTGTACCCAGCCTCCCTCGGTGATGTAATTTGCCAACAATACTGCGCAGGTGATAATAGGGCGTCGTAAAGTCATTACAGGTGATGATTATTACCTGTAAACATCGGGGCAGAGCCTCACCTTGTCTCACCTGAGACGCGAACTGGAAAATTGACGCAAGAAAATTTAGCGAGAAGCTAGTGACTTTAACAAGTATCACGTGATCAAACCGTATTTTAATTTAAAACTGGAAAATTGACCCGATAAGATTTTACCGAGAAGTTAGTGACTTTAAGAAGAGTCACGTGGTCACTTTAATGTATACCTTTAAACTCGTTTCCTTCAAATATGGTGAAATCGTTTTGACAACTTGAATCAAAGTATATATGACATGGCGTGAACAACGCAGTGAAGCATACATTTTTCCGGTTTTCATTATTTTTACAATAACGAATTCTAAAATTTAAAGTCACACCGGATTTGGCACACATACGCACAAATCATGTACATGTATATCCGCCTTCACGTTACTTCAGCATGATGTATTCTAGACACATATCTGGGATTTTTCATTTCTGACATCTTTGGCCTAACATATTAAACGCTTATGGAATTTTTGAAAGCGTTACAAGCAACTTAATGGGATAAAATAATATAGAAATAATAATATAAAAATGATATACTCAGCCCAACTATTGAAGGGTCCTTGTAATGAACTACACATATTTTTCCAGAGTCATAATAATGGTTAATTAAGTACTAGTAACTGATTTTTACTGATAAATGTATATTATGTAAAATGAACAGAGGATATGTGCAGTTGCATGACAAGTAGGCTACGTCCGTTCGTTGGTTGGTTACACTCATGCTGCGTGGTTTTCACATTTCAAGTCAGTTTTAGAGTACGGAATTTTTAGCAAGTCGCTACATAAAACGTCAATAATCAAGCATCATGTAGTATCAATCATTATGAATATTTCACTTAAATGCTGCTAAAACCATAGCTTCAAAAGTACCATATTAGACGTATTCTAATGAGTGATCCTTCAATAGTTGGGCTGAGTATGATATACACATTAAAAAAGCGCACTAAGTCTTCACAGACCAGAACGTACATACCCTAACCACACACACACGCATACGCACACACATAGTCATCACTGTTCATTATAATATATAAGGTAAGAAATTCAAACAGGAATTAAATGAACATAAATTGATAATGAATAAATATACTGACGTCCAAAAAAAAAAAGTATACCAAATGATTTCTATTATTTTCCCTTACCTCTTTATGCCATAGCTGATCAAAGGGATGGTTGGATTTCGGTGAGTGTAATTTGATTGACATTATCTCATTGATAAACCTTCCAAGTCTTAAAGGGATACCTCTTGTATATTCAACGCATTTGTGAATTTATTCAGTAGTCTCTCAAAATCTTGGTATACTTTCCTTTGGACGTCAGTATATATAATTTGATAGTTGTGACATATCAACACTATCATACGTGTCTGTGACCAGACTTCTGTCAAGAGGCTGTAAAATAGTTTAGGCTAAAATAATTTTATATGTAATGACAAAAATTAGGACAAAGCGTTGTTCCTCTGGGAATATTTTTCTAGCTGTGTCCGAGGCAGGCGTAGCAGAGAGGAGTATCATTGAGTAAGGACTGTATACAGGTTTCCTGTGTATTGATTCAGGGTCTTGACAAAATTCTAGTCTGTGACGTTCCTTCTATCAGTCACTTCTGATCGAATCGGAAGCAGTAATTTTTCATTCGGGTACTGTAAGCGTTTTTGGTTTAAAAATCTGGAGGATTTCGGTTTTAATTTTAGCGGAAAATTTATAGCAAAAAATAAAGGAGAAACGAGGCTAAGAATATATACGAGAACATTTCAGTTCATACAGTCATGTATATTTCATGTGGGCTATATTTCATGTATATTTCATGTAGGCTATATTTCATGTATATTTCATGTAGGCTATATTTCATGTGGGCTATATTTCATGTATATTTCCCACATACGGATTTAGGGGGGGCGCCTTAAATCCCTAAACTCTGGCAGCCATAAGCTAGTTAGTAAGTGCGAAAATACGCCAGAACGCCCCAAACACTACACAGATACTGCTCTCTCATTGGATCCTTATTGGAATGTACGCCCCCCCCCCCCGTCAATCCACAAACCTTAGTCCCGTAGCGGCTCTTGTTTCGAACATTTGTGAAAATAAATGTAATTTTTCGTGGACGATGACGACACAAATATAAGCTCACAGATATAATAATTCATACCTTATAATTTTGAACATGTTTTAGGGAGGGCGCTTCGTGTGTGTGTGTGGGGGGGGGGGGGGGTATGATGGATGGGAGTACAGAAACGTCATTCACGGATCACTGGTGAAAATGAGTTCAATGTCATCTTTAAAATATATCAAAGACTGCGATGAGTCCAGGCACGGACCCGGGTTATTTTCTTGAGAAATTGATAGGAAATCAGCAAAACGGAAAGAGCAAACACATGCAGTTGGTTTCTGATCTTCTCCGAGAGATTGTGTCAGGTTTTGACAAGTTGTTAAAGCATCCGGATTGACCGGAGTGACACTTAACAGATCGCGAGGTCGCTCAAGACGTGGTCATCTCGTGTGGTCATCTGCAGAACGGCCGCCAGCAGGCGATGGCCATCTGGCCTTGGACACCAGGAAATCTTTTCTAGACACAATTTGGACAGTGCGACCGCTTGATTCTGAACAAAAATTCTCTCTCTCCTCTTTCTCTCCGCCCCTCTCTCTCTCTTCAATTTCATCAATTGCTCACATTGTCTATATCTACATTTAAGTGTAATATTTCTTTTGCTGCGAAGCAAGAAGAGACTTATCAACTCTTAAACTAGTATGTCTCCCAGACCCTAGAGCATACAAAGAAACTCGAGCTAGATATTT
>JAUELE010168763.1:0-13759 GCA_031471655.1 Diodora aspera
AGCTGTTACAAAGCTCAGCAGCGGGACTAGACTGTATATATATAGTTCCGTCTTCATTGCTGAACTATGTGATATTTTGCTTAGAAAAATATTTGCTCATGTACGTTTAAGCCAACTTCAGGTCGCCTCCGTCAAAGTTTGCTGGTACAGGATTCCAGAGAACCAATTTTTGATGTGTGTGTAAGATAACATCGACAGTTATTTGACATATTTTCTCTGAATTTTTTACATCATAGAAATAGCTGGTGAAAGTCTAGAATCAGTAAGAAAAAAACCGACTAAAATGACCAAGACATGTTAAAGTAAGCGACAACATATCTCTCCTGAAAGTAAGATTTTTTTATGAGTTTTAAGGGTTTATTCCAACCAACGAGAAATCCATTGACTTCCTTCCTGTGTCTTGCTTCAGTTGGTTTCAAAATGTGCCACGATTTTTATTTCATTATAGCCGAGCAAATTGGGGTTAGTATTCCATTAACATCAAAGCATTTTCCAAATTAGTAGCATTTAAGAGAAATTCACGAGGGATAGAATTTGGATAAGCTGCCTTTTAATTTATATTGAATTTTTAATATTATAATTGTGTGTCTTTTGCATCACATTATATAGCTGACCGGTTTCACATTAAATTAATTCTATTTCAAATGTGGCTTTTACAAATGGAGTTGCAAATGGATTTATAATTCCCTTTGAGCATTATAAATGTCAGGCCACTCTTAAAGTGCAGACTCAGTGATTCGAAATACGAATGATAATAGATTAAAAAAACAAATAACACAAAATGGTTCTCAGTCTACCTATTGACGACGATCAACACAACTAGTGTATTTGCTTTCTACTGGTGTTCTTGTATTTTATTTCTAGTGGTGTTGTTGTCTTTTCTTTCTACTGGCGTTCTTGTATTCTATTTCTATTGGTGTTGTTGTCTTTTCTTTCTACTGGTGTTCTTGTATTTTATTTCTATTGGTGTTGTCTTTTCTTTCTACCAGTGTTGTTTGTTTTTCTTTCTACTGGTGTTCTTGTATTTCTCCTAAAGTGCAGACTCAGTGATTCGAAATACGAATGATAACAGATTAAAAAAACAAATACCACAACACGGTTCTTAGTCTACATATAGACGACGATCAACACAACTGGTGTCTTTTCTTTCTACTGATTTTCTTGTTGTATTTTCTTTTTACTGGTGTTGTTGTCTTTTCTGTCTACTGGTGTTGTTGTATTTTCTTTCTACTGGTTTTGTTGTTGTATTTTCTTTCTACTGGTATTAGGGTTGTCTTTTCTTTGTTTTGGTGTTGTTGTCTTCTTTTCTTTCTAATGGTGTTGATGTTGTCCTGTCTTTCTACTGGTGTTGTTGATGTGTTTTCTTTCTGCCGCCCTTCTGGGCCCTGTTTCACAAAGCGATCTTAGTTAAGATCAATCTTAGCAACTCGGTTAATTTTAAAGCCAACGTGACAGACATTTGTCCATATTTCTCAAAACAATCTAGGAGTGATTTAAGGACATGTTGTGCAGCTTTAAGTTGTTTTATCAACTAAAATGATGCTTAAAACTTGGATTTAAAAGTTGATTTTAAGAGTTTACGATCAACGTAGCGCTAAGATCGCTTTGTGAAACAGGGCCCTGGTCCTTTTTTCTACTGGTGTTCTTGTTGTCCTGTCTTTATGCTGGTGTTCTTGTCCTGTCTTTATGATGTTCTTGTCCTGTCTTTATGCTGGTGTTCTTGTCGTTTCTTTCTGCTGCTGTTCTGGTTGCCGTTTTCTCCAGAAAGTAAAAATGCTTTATTAGCTGGGTGATTTTGTTGCTGAATAAACGTCTGGTTTCCATTAGCAAGACGACTGGAAATGATTGAGTGCTGGAGACGGAGAGCGGTGCCTGGTGTTTATTGCCCTGAGCATAGACTTCAGACAGCATGGTGTGGCTTGAGCAGGTACAGATTCAAAGCTCCAATTTCAAGTTATTTATTCGTAAAAGCTCAATTCCCGACTTGTGAAGTGTGTGCCATGCATTCATTACCTAAAACTCAAATTTCTAAAATCTCCGAAAAACATTCGAGGTCCAGCTGCACAAAACGTATACTCACAAAGTGCACAGCATTACCGACACATAATAACGTATAATTACGTCTAGCATATCACGTGACGTCCAAATACGTCTGCCGAACTCACACCATTAGTAGTAGAATACCACACCGTAAAAACAGGCGGAAAAAATTGGGTAAGTCAATGAAAGAAACATGGTATACATATTGACTAGAACCTGAATATGTCTAGCCTGATAGCAAAACATCATTGAATGCATTCATTAAGTATTTTGCATCCTTCAGAGGACAATAAATAGTGATATTCTACCACGAATTTGCATCTTACAATAATCTTGTAAATCCTACAAAAATGTTAAAAATGGTACTGGGCATAACAAGATCCCAGGCCTTCTTGACATGACGGATGCAGTCACTCAACAGTAAAATAGGTGGTTGTTAAGATCAATCTAATCAAATTGTGTTTTGATAGAAAATGATTATTCCATCACATGAAGTGCAGCTATATTAAAGGATTAACCTAGCTATGCCTGTCAAACAGAGAAATTACAAATGAGCACTTCAAGAGGACCCTAATCTGGATTATGAATTGGCATAGTGATCGAGTTTGGCGTTATATCCAGGGAACTGGAACATTTATTCAAAAACAAACTTAGCAGTGGCGTTATATACATAGCGAAAAAAGTTAAGCACCCCCGAAATAAATTACCTATGATCATGTATTATTGAAAAAAATGACAGTGGCATTAGTTGACATCTATCAACATTGGTTTGGCAATATGTGGTCACAAAGCTAATGAAAGTAATGGTTGAATTTTCTACCAGCTCACATATGCTTGTTTTTCCGGCACAGTCAATGGTTTCGAACCAAACTCTGCACAGAAAGAAGGTCATGACTGGAGCTGCCAGGCATGATATAAAAAAAAAACTTCTTCGACTTCCAAGTTTTGGAAAATGAAAACATAAATTTGTGAGGTACAGTATTATGTCAAACCTTCAGGTTTAGCAATCTAAAGTGATATTGAGAATTTGAACATGTTTATTATAGTTTCACATATGTCAGCGAGACATACTGTGTCTTTAAACCATAAACCATAAGAAAATGTAAACCAAAAATGTCGACAATTACTGAACACAAATTTCTCGGATATCAATGTTCTAAAAAATGAAGGGTGAGGATTTTATATTAACTCTTAAGTAGTTAACACACGCAACCAATCCATCCACTTCCGGCTAATCAACTTAATGGACTCTTCTCTTGGAGAGTTCTTCCAACATTTTGATATTTATTCTTCTCAGTTTTTTTCGATAACCTTCATTTCCGTAGTTTGTGTCTATTTTTTAGTCTGTCGGACAAATTTTGTGTTCTTCGACTGTTTCAAGCAGGCAGCCATTTACTGTGCCTAAAACAGATATACAGACTTCTAATTTTCGAGGATCTCTAGATATCGCTTTTTATCTCACAGCATGGAGAGTTACTTTGTTTTAATACACTGAGCACGTGAACATACCATAATCTTCTGTTTGATATCTGCTGACGTTTAAACGTTTAACTTCCTTCGTCCATTATAAATATTGGTTTATTAAACCAGGCAAGTCACATGGACGCGAGGCGTTATGTTCTCTACTTTATATACTTTAATTGGCCGATATTTTATGTGGAAAGGATAGTCTAATCGAAGGTATAGTTGAAATTTGTGTCCACAGTTTAGTATAGTTTAATCGAAGGTTTACTTAATATTTGTTTCCATAGTTTGGTATTCTTTAATCGAAGATTTAGTTAATATTTGGTGTGCATAGTTAAGTGTAGTTTATTCGAAGGTTTAGTTAACATTTGTGTCCATAGTTTATCTCCATACATGAATTAAACATTGCTTTAACTTTAAATTGCAAAGCGTCTCAGGGAATTAAACTTGATTATAAGAACCTGTGATCTTTTGAATCATTTATCAGTACAGAAAACAATAATAAGGTGCTACATGGCCCTATGGACACGAGCATTAACGTAGGTTTTCGTAGTTTTCTGCACATGGTCCGGCTTCTCCTTGCAAAGTACAAAATACAAAACTACAAACAGAGAAAAGGTAACCGTGAACTGCATGAATGATTGGAAAATGTCGCCTTATTCTATTGTGAATAAGGAATCATGATGTCCTCAATACTATTGTGTGACTACTGGTCGGTAATAAAAAGCCCAATGGTACAAATACCAGTGATAAAAATACCAGTGATAAAAAGTCCATTGGGGAAATCAGTCCCCCCCCCAAGAAGTTTTTCAATAATGATATTTAAAAAACATATGCGAGGAAATCGCTTCATTTTGTTGGTAAAATTAAAAATTTTCTTCGTAAGAGAGGGGGTCACCCCCTCTCGTGCTCCCCGTCACTCTGCCCCCCAGTCTCAAAAAGTTATCTACGGCCATGGTAATTGTAAGATACCTCAGTATCTTAAGTTTCTTTATGGCTGTATCCACGTTTCTAAACAATGACACCATTTCAGCAACGCGCAAGAATGGGCAATTACACTTATTTACTGAATTATTAGCAAGTACCTCAATGTGCCCCCAAAAAACACTGGAATCTTCTGCAGTGCAAGGGGCAGTGCCACTCTGGACAGAAGCAAAGAAAAATCAGGCCATCGATATGCTGCATTCTGGGACATCAACGAAAGGCAGCGCCAGAAGAGTTCATTATCATCATTTGACCATTCTTTGTCTGCAGCAGGGTTTTCTGACTAAAGGAAACGTTCGTAACCAATCCGGAATAGGCACGTCGCGTGTGACGTCAGCAAGACAAGAGCGTCATCCGTTACTTCATCTTCGAACACGTTAGATGGACAAACCATCACCGATTGTACCGACCATATACGCCTTGGGGACCTTTGGTTTGCCATTGACCCATCCTTAACTATTTGCATCGTCTCACAGCCACAGAGAAATTGGTCAGAAGTTATTTTCTCAGATGCATTAAGACTCAACTCTAGTTTCAGTGGCAAGGGGTACGTTATTATCATCCCTGCATCCTGAAGGCAAATCCGTTTTGTGCTGAAAGTGTGATGAAGGGGTTGACGGGGATCAATTATTGTTGGTCGGACCTGGTCGTTTTACGTGAAAACTTCAGCGCCGAAGGCAACTTCCACAACGCCCTTTGACCTGTGTACCGGCCATTCATGAGACAGCATGCGGGATTTCACATTTTTGTCAGCATGACAACGCAAGGCTCCACGTTGCAAGAGTGACGCAAGACTTCCTTCCTTTGCTGAATGTGTTGGTGTTGCAATGGCTAGCGTTATCACCCGACATGAACCCCATTGAGCACCTATGGGATGAGTTGGGACGCCGGTTTCATAGTTAGAATAATCCACCACGGAAAGTTCCAGTCCTGCAACTTAACGGACAGCAATTCCACAGGCATGTGTATTGCAGGCTTGGGCACACACTTGCTATTGATTGTTTTCTTATCCCCGACATTACATTTCTTATCTTTGTGACATTACTGTGACTGTGCTAATGCTCATTGACTTTGGTAGGCCTTTCAATTTTGTCCTCAATTAAGTTTTTCCATTTGAGAAATTAGTGGAATTTCTTCGTTACAATGCATTGACCACACGTTGCAATAAACGTTCTCAAGTTCTTCACATAGTGTAAGCCTGTCAGCAAGATACGAATTTCGAGTATTTCAACGTCGATGAATTGTAGAAAAAAATGTACTTATATGATGCTTAGAATAAATAAAGCAAACTCCTTTTTAAACCTACATAAGGCCGACATATGAATATTGACGGAATTGGAAGGACTCCGAAATAACACTGGTCTGCGAATAATAAAATATGACATCTCAAATTATAGAAAATTACATGCGATTTACAGAAGATGTCGTACAATAGAGGACCTCCTCGGTATCTTTGTTGTGTTCCATTTCTTCCCTTCCGCTTGCACTGATTTCACATTGCAATTTATGCCATGGACGTATGTGCATCGACATCCTTTTGTTCTGGAACAAACCAGAAGATGGTCCTCATTTGAAGTCCTGCTCTCAGCACTCTTTTAAATTCTTGTTATCTTTATTAACCTCAAAGCTGGTGACATGAAAGCTCGTCATCAGTATCGTGTTTTATTGATCAAAACGTCCTTTTCTAAAACGGCAAGAAAGGATTTCAAAATGTCAGTTGATCTTTTATCCATGTTTCTGATGTATTATAACTCTGTTTTATCCAAGTACATATATATCTAGGAAATGTGTTACCCACATTGGTGTGTGCACTGCCAAACACCCAGTTTCCACTGGACCGACTGGGACAAGTGGAATAAAGTACCTTGTCCAACGGGACAACATGGCGCTGCCTAGGACCGAACCTGTGACCTAACCTAACTATCGCTGGATTGCGAGTCCGACGCATGTTGTTCACAGCACCGCACCTCACACCATAAGGAAATGCGTCTGTTGGATTCGATGTGTTGGTACCTGAAATTAAGAATTTGATGGTGTCTTATGTTTTATAGCTGTAGGTATTACCTTGTGTACAGATATGTCTGTCCGGTCAGCCACCATCGTATCTGCGTGACATTCGTCACTCATATGCTCCTGAAAGATCACTACGGTCTCGGAATAAAAGCTATTTGTCGTTCCAAAGACCAAGACATCGCACAATGGACAAGGGCTGCTTTTAAAGCTTGGAGCAGATTGCCTCAGTGCTTGAGTGATTGCAATGACATGGCCGAATTCAGATCGGATCAAAAGACTCATTTCTTCAGCCTGGCACACAGGTTGTAACTGACTTTTTAATAATCTCTCACTCTACCTTGCACATAGACTGTTTTTTCTTCCTAGCACTTTCATCATGCATTACGCATGGATATACTCGCTCTACAAGTGATCTATTATTATTACTATTATTATTACTATTATTAGTATTAGTATTATTATCAGATTAAAAGATAAATATGCAGCAGAGGAGAGTCGGGTGGTCCTGGCACAGTCACTCCCACAGGGATTATTATTATTATTATTATTATTATTATTAATTTTCATTTTGACTTTGTTAGGTTGGCATTTCAAAATTGTTCCCAGAGCCGTTCTTCCGACATGGCATGGTGATACACCTTGACAGAGATTTAATTATGACGATTGAAAGTAAATACCCTATACAGTTAGCCATTGCAAACTGCAAGACACAAGTTCTTTGAGCAATATTAATGAGGTTGTAAAAATCTGCTTCAAAAATAAGATGGTTAAAGGTTATGTAATTATGTTTCTATGTACAGATAGAGACACAGTTTATTACAAATCATTCGTCTTACTTTTTCGAGAGTTACATGTAAAGTAAATGAAAAGATTTTCCTGATTTAACCTTTCTTTAATTTCCAGTATAATAGTTTCACTTGTTTAGTATTTGAATTCCATTTCATAACTCATCAGAAACTCGTCTATAGGGTTATATTGCAGCGTATCAAAAATGTGTTTTAAATGTTCTTGTGTCATCGTAGTGAAAGATTTTGTACAATGAAGCAAAACCAGAGGTGCCAGAGTCACCATTTGCCCGCCTGTATTAAAACTGTTTGCTTACAGCCAATATTATCTCATGATAAAACCACAGAGGGGTAGTTTTATATGCCACCACGTATCTTCTATCACACAACATATACTGAACCGCAAAGGAAACGTCACCATGGATAGATATACGAGAAACTTTATTTGTCCAATCACTGTTAACATACTTTAAGATATATTAAAAAGATGAAACTTGGCAATATTGATCATCAAGGTTGAAATTAAAGTGTCAAATGTTCTTAAAGTGAAACATAACACTAGTTTCTGAGAAAATGGCATCACAAGTCAGTATCTCATGTGTCCGCCTTGTGCATTGATGACTGCCGTGCAATGTCGTTACATGAAATGGATGAGGCTATGAATCCCGTCCCACAGGTGCTCAATGGGATTTAAATCGGGATTGAGGGCAGGTCACTGCGTGGTTGTGATGCCATTCTGCTGGAGGAAGTCTCTTGTTTGCGGGCACGGGCGTTATTATGCTGAAACTCGTGGTTGCGGCGCGTGCCAAATGAGTTATGACGTGTGGTTGCAAGACTTGATCAATGTACCGAGCTGCTGTGATACCATTGCCTCTCCCTGGACCGATGTTCTGGAAGACTACAGGGTCGACTCTCTGTGCAAGACCAATTCCATCCCACACCATGATGCTCGGACCATCCCACGAGTCTCAACAACACAAGTATCCGAATACCGTTCTCCACGGCGTCGCCAGACTCTCTCCCTGCCATCTGCTGTTGAGATACAGTAACGGCTTTCCCATGGTGTTGTGTTGCCCACTGAAGACGGTCCCGGCGATGACGGGGTATCAGAATGGGTCCTCGGTGTGGCCTGTGACAGCGGAGGTGTCTGCTCGTCAATCGTCGACGCACGGTGTCCGCTCGTCAATCGTCGACGCACGGTGTCCGCACTAATGTGTCGCTGGTGTGTCCCCATGGTCTGTCGAGCAACTTTTGCAGCAGTAACAATGCCATCTTGAAGATGCTGTCGCACAATCTGATGATCCTGACGTCGGGTGGTGATCCTTGGTCGTCGACTACCTGGTCGATCATCTTTAGTATTGGTGGTCTGGTTCTGTTGCGTGAGCCTGTATATGGTCCTTACGTGGACTTCAAATACATTGGCTACTTGCCGGGTGGTTTGTCCAGCTTGCAATCGTCCAGGGGCGTAGTGTCGGTGATTTCTTGTCAATCTTGACATGTTGTAGCAATTCAATAACGAATGAATGTTATCCGATCTGGGTGGATTTTTATAATGCAAGAAATGGGTGAACGCATGTGCATTTTAATTTACATGGAACTCACGTGCATCGGGTTACCATGGCCGTTGCCGTGATGCGTTTGGGTGATTGGTTTTATTGTCATTTGCTTTGTTATTTATCATCAAATTTCATATTTCCGGACGAGGTAATGTTAAATTTTAGGAACTTTGACAAAATTACCCAGATACTTAAATGACAGCTTTTCATGCAATGTTACGTGGGGTGGCGTTTCTTTTGCGGTTCAGTATATATAGCTGGGTGGTGTTTTGAAAATACTGAACAGTTCCAGAGTTTTGCTCCAGAAACCAAAATTGTAACACCTTGTTGCCATGGAAATCAATGGGAAATATCTTTTTCAGAACATTTCCACTCTGAAAAGACACAACGACACCATGGGTCCAATATGTGTGAAGTTTAGTGGGAAAACACCAAAAGGTTCAAAAGCTATGTTCGAGAAACGAGAAAACACCAGACAATTTCAATATGAAACCCCACGCCTGGGCCATGCCCACTTTTTGGGTTAACAATTTCAAAAAGGCACAACTACATTATGTGCCCAAAGTGTGTGTCACGTTCTATGTAAACGTACTGAACAGTTTCAGAGTTCTTCACGACAACTTTTGTAGAAAGGTAGTAGGGGTGGTAAACTATGATAATATTTCAACCACTGAACTAAAACATGAATACAAACAGTAACACATTCAAATTTCAACATCTTAGCGTTGAACTTATCATTACACTATGCACTAAGATCCCCCATCCCTGTGGTCACACCACGGCGACAACTTATTTAGAAATGTAGTAGGGGGCATACACTATGATAATACTTCAACCACTAAACTGAAACATGAATGGAAACAGTATCACATTGAAAATTCAACACATTAACGTTGACCTTATCATTCAGTCCGAACGCTGATGCCGGGGTCTGACAATAGCTCTTCTGTACTGAAGTGTGGGCGAACTAAAAGGAGATATCGCTATTTCAGTGTCGATGGAAATATCGGTCATGTGATGCCAAGACGCTGATCAATCTTTTAGAGTTTGACTAAGAATGACAGATAGCAGATCATATAGCATATAAACTATTAATATTGCTGGGTTGCAGAATTTACAGTTGACTGCTCTTTATGCAACAACCCAAGGTCTCGATGTACACTGTACGCATATCCCATTTTTTTCGTAATGCTTACTCTTTTAGAACAAAACAACAGTTTAAACGATTGAAGGAATGATTTAGTTTTGAAATGACTAGACATTTAGAAATCTGTAGCTTAATTAAGATATGACATGCGCTGTGACCTCACTGTACCGAACCACCCAGAATATGCAGCTGCGGACAAAGGGGTGGCAGGTTATATATACTACACTGTACGTTGTATATTGACTTTACACTCGTCTTGTGTGTTTGAATAATCATGACTCATTCATCCATTCTGTCAGCATACATGCTTCCAATGCATGTGGTAGATTTACCACAGTACAGTAGAGCGTTTGCCACGGGTCTCATGAACTGCACGTTCGTGTATCTCTCCAAAGTTATATAAACTCCTCTGAGCTATCCGTTTCAACCATTGCGTAAGCTCCGCTTATGTTTGAAGACAACGTACCGTCAAGCCCTTGGGATGAAATATTTAATGTATCTCTACCAATGGAAATTCCATGGGTGTTTATCAGAACAGGTGAGTAAAACCATTCTAAGATGACTCGCTTATAAATAAATGTCACTTATCAGTCTCCATGGAGTATCATATTTAAGTTCTCTTGAAATTTTGATGAACTGTTGATATCTACTTCCTACATGCAGGTTGGTAGCGGGCTCATTTCACGATTACCACATGCGCAGGGGAAAGTCGTACACTTCTTGATTGTGCCTATTGAAGCCAGAGTCGACTGCAGCTGAACGTGACAAAACAGCCTTAATTTTTTCAAGAAGACTCCTAGACCCAGCCAGAACATCCGAGAAGACTGTAGGCTGCATCATTCCCTGCTGTCTCACTTATTAACAAAGACATGACATTTCAGGTTTCTTCCATCAAAAAATGTTCGTGTCCACTGATAGTTCAATTAATGTGATCGCTATTGTAGGTCAATTGACTCGCTGAGTTAAAATCAATACAATAAAACAGGACTTGCGATTATTCAAGACAATGTTAACTTTCCATGGCCAGAGCAAGGTTTATACACTGTCAAACAGGATTTCTTCCCTTGCAAAGGATAATTATGGGAATTGCGTTTTGTGCTGACGAGAATGGCTGTTGGCGCCATCTGGTTCATCCGTCACGACCAGGCAATGATGTTCCTTACAAGCACGCCAAACGTTCCAGTAACTATCAAAACATCGAATGTACATTTGCGGTTATACACAATTCTGCATCAGAAATGATCTCAGTTATTGAGTTATTGTATGCCTGGCCAGAGACTTAATGTCGTTGAGCAAATATGCTGGGAGCCATTTCATTTTTCTGTGACATTACACACTGTTTCTTTCAGGAATGTAGCTTTTGGCGTCCATCACTAAAAGGTGTTGATTCGACCCTCAACGTTTCAGTGAGAAAACCCATGTTGCTGGATCACGGAACAGAAACGATTGTTAGAGGAGCAAATGGACATTTGCAATGATTATCCTTTTGCGGTACTCTTAAGTGTTCAGTGATTAAAAACCATCTGCCGTCCTTGATACGAAAACGGTGGCAAGCGTTAATCTCGCGAACTAACCTCATACCCTTCGACAGAATAACGATAATTCAGATAAAGGTTGAAGACAGAAAGCAAATCTGTGTAAAGACGTGTCCAGAGTCAAGTGTTTAGAGACTAAAAAACGTTTTATGTTACATCAATATCCGCAGGTTTGTCGAAATATTAATATAAATACAGAAGGGTACAGACGTTTGATGTTTCGTGACATTCAATTCAGCATATGACTGCAAACTGTATTTCTGACACTCAGTGCTCTATTGGATCGAGCTTCAGGTACTGACATGAAGTTCTGATGAATGCCATCCTAAAAATTTAAGGTGTTTGTGCCTTGGCAAAATCTTTCGTCAAATACCCTGGATTTCGAGGATACCTGAACACTAACTTTGTGGATATGGTTCTGTTGGTAATTAACTTTCAGTATGGGTTGACACGCCGATACTTAATAATTAGATGAGCGGATAATGATTTTCATAGCATTAGATTTCAGGAGTGAATGAGTGATGGATTGGTGATCTTAGTATCACTGCACATGTGTCTCTGTCAAAAAAAGGGTAACTACATGAGAAAACGTATTGGGTCATTTTCCACAAAACTTGATACACACATTGGGCACATGGCCTAGTTGTGCCTTTTGAAGTTTTTAATTTCCTGAAAATGATATTTTCCGTTTCAATGGCAACAACGTCTGGACATGTTGTCCTTTTGGTTTCTGGAGCATAGCTTACACATAACTTGGTACACATATTGGGCACATGATCTAGATGTGCCTTTTCAGGGTTTCAATTTTCAGAAATACTTTCTTTCATTTCCATAGCATAACTCTGGAACCGCTCAGTATTTTTTCATAAAACTTTGTAAACATAGAACACACAGCCTAGTTGTGCCTTTGACACTTTCGATAATGGAGGAAGGGGGGGGGGACATCTGTGTTTACGCTTAAAGACACGTTCTAGTAAGGAACATTGTATCTATGTTAGAAGTCACATATTGTATTCTACTCTTTGGGATTATTCTAACTATCTCTTAGGGCACTGGATGATGCAGTGGTTAGCACGTCGGCCCAGCAATATGCCAGCCTTGGCACTTGTAGTTCGAATCCTGCCTGGGTACCGCACTTTCAGCCCGGAAAGACATGAGCGCCGACACCAATGTGATGCTGGTGAGACCGTGTTGATGTGGCTGAAAGATTGCCGAAAACTATCTGCATTCAACCAGCCTTCCCATATTTCCTATAATTCCTATGTGTTTATAGGATCCTATAAAGCTCCTATTTTTGGCTATCACCTCCTGTTTTTCCTATAAATGGTGATCAGATTAGGAAAATAAAATAAGAGGTAGAGTCCTAAATGCCCTTGACTGTTATAAAAAGAAATTGAAAAATGTAAGCTGTCATGAAGAATAAAGATTTCATGGCAACAAAGGTTTGAAACGTTGCCAACTCTTGAATCCCTCAGTTCTTTGTCATGACAATTGAAGCACACACTGGGCACTGGACAAGTGCTCTCATTTTATATTTTGTAAACAAAAATATGTGTTGCCATGGAAACAACAAACTTTCTATCACCGATCTTCGGGCACTTTCAAGCGATGGTTTATACATTCCAAGTATTACAATTAAAATATAAATACTTCTGAATTGATCTTTGCATAAAAACTTCGATTGTGACTATGTAGTTGAAATATTGCCAATTGTTAAGCAATGTGCAACTGTGATTCCCTCACTCACAAATCACACGTGATGTAATTGATCAGCTCCAAAATATGCAATTGTTTAAACAAAATTGGAGTGTTGAAGGAGGGGAGACATCTGTTTTTACACTTTCTAGTTGAATGTTGGAGATGACATGCATATGCCAATTAAAAAAGAGCACTGCATAGTAATGTGTCTTTCATGCAGTGATGTATAATTTTCGTTAAATCCATTGAAGCAGTGTATTGATCACTGAACCTAAACCCTCTTGTGACGAAAGCACGGAAAGTCAAAATTAACAACAGATCTGGTCCTATTAACATGCCATCCCTCTATCAGAAGTTGCGCTCTCCAGGTAGGTGGTGTCATACATATTCAGTGAGGTCGCGGTGCAGGGTTTGGCTCAACTTACATTTGAATGCCAATAGCATCTTGAAAACATGATGAAAACTGCTGTCTTTTTAACTTGGGGGGGGGGGGGAGATGGATAACGTTTCTTAAATTAAACGAAAATTAAGTTGTCA
>JAUELE010168874.1:0-13758 GCA_031471655.1 Diodora aspera
CTTAAAATGACCTTGAAAATCAGGCCAAGGTCACTAAACTCGACTGGCATCTGGGCATCCCATAAATACACCTTGGTGCCAAATATGAACTGAATGTTACCATTTGCTTTTGAGATATCGCGTTAACAACAGGTCGGGACGTACGAACGGACGTACAGAGCTGAATACTATGTCCCCAGCTCCGCTCGCTAACGCGGCGGCGGGGGACAACAAAAGGTACATCTCAGTATCTGAAGGATGTATGTACCAAGTTTTGTCAACAGATCTCTCCTAGTTTTCGAAGTCTGGCCTGAAAATGATTTCGAGTCCAATTTTGTTTCCATGGAAATAGACAAATAAAATATCTTGTAAAATCCAAAATAGCAAAAAGGCACCCGTACAGTATCTGAAATGTTGTAAATAAATCTCTAAGTTTTCGAGTTCTGCCCCGGAAACGATTTCGAGACAGACGGACCAACGAACGGATGGACGAAGCCCGTTTCAATATCCCACTCAACTTCGTTGTGGCGGGGGATAATTAAATGAAAAGGACAATTACAAGTCATATTTGGACCAAGTTTCAAAATAAAACCAAAGTCATTGGTTAAAGTCCTTGACCCAGGTACAAATAGCACAGATGTGATGTCAAATACCCTGACCAAACTGATCAAGTACTTTGACAAAAGTAAAGTAACATGAGCAAAGCTTACACCTTAGATACACTGAACAAAGTGTAAATGATATGATGTCAGCAAGAGTATAAAGAGTTTGTCTAAAATTAAAATTCACCATGGAGATGGCAGGTGTTTTTGTCCATTGTATCATCGCGGTATCGGTTGCGGAGCCTTTGAGAAATTAACCTTAGTTTTGCATACCAATGGAATCGCTAAACGAAATAAAAGTTGCCTTCATTCGTCATTAGAGACTACTCTTTAAAATACATTCATGTCAACTCGATTCCTTTCACGTTTTGTTGACGCTATGTACAACATTTTTACAGAACACTACGCCACGCTTGCCTGTTCAGTGTGGTATGTGTTTCGGAGCGGCTGTTACCATTTACTCGCTCGGTGCGCATTTGGTATGAACAGCAGAGTCCTCCACTTGCTTGGTACATGTATGTCGGATAATTACTGCGGTAATAAAAACTGTTAACAAGTAACTATTTTTCCAATAATGAAGCTCCGGGAAATAAACAGTTCGACAGGAACATACAGTTCAATTCCAGAAAGTCTATTCTTTAAACACTTACAATTTTTTAGGTTTTTTCCCACTACATTGTTTGATTGAAAAATACATCTGAATGCAAATGTTTGTAGAACACAGTTTAGTTCTTTCAATAACACCATAAATGCATTAAGTATCTGGGTTATAGTCAATAAATGTTTCTGCAATTGGTACAAGTTGTTTTTTTCCCAGAAATAAGAGATGACACATTGAAATAAAAATAGAAATAAAATGTTGGTTGGAGTTCTTACCCTTTAGCTATTTTGGCAGACGACAATGAAATGAGTATTTGGGAATGTTTTGAATCCACTATTATTCGAGATATGGTGATGAATTTACGATCTAACAAAACATGCGTTAAGAGAAAATATCATTTCGTGGTATCAATGAATTACAATTGATTGATATATTTGCAGGTGAATGACGGCTCAGGCATATGTGAACAAAACAGCAAATACGAGGTCACACGGTTCATCGGGTCGTGCGTAATTCTGCAAAAATGACGGCTCTGAAACCGATACTTGGATACCTGGCCTAATTCCAAAATGCTGCCACACAGGGGAACGAAACCTTCGCGGCGGATCACTTAATATAGCTTCTTTCGACTCCATGATGTATTTCAAATACGTATAGATTGGTCGGGCGAGCACTGTCGACTATCATAGATCGAATAGAGAAAAGCGTCTTCTCGTGAACAGCTGGTGAACAACGTGCGTTTGGAAGCGAAACGGAAGGAACAAATTAGAGTTACTCGCCCTCAGAAATGGAAGGGGAGGTAACTAGTAAACGTTTTGCTTGATGCTAAAACGATTTGAACCCAACCGAAACGTCGTCAGCGTGAACCGAATCGCGATAAAGGGAAAAGTATTGCGGTTCCGGATGCACCACGGGGGAACCGTTGCAGTCCTAGGCAATACAGATATCAGCTGGTCCATGTATTCCAAATCACGCAATGACCATTTGCTTCTCCAGTCTTGTATTAAATAGAACATAACATCTCGTTGCGAGATGCTAATGTATCTTGATGTCCAAAAGAGAGAATTATGATTATGCCCTTTACCAACTCCTATTTTTGTGTCAGAGAGAATTATGATTACGCCGTTAACCAACTCCTATTTTTGTGTCGGAGAGAATTATGATTATGCTCTTTACCAACTCCTGTTTTTGTGTCAGAGAGAATTATGATTACGCCGTTTACCAACTCCTTTTTTTGTGTCAGAGAGAATTAGGATTACGCCGTTTACCAACTCCTGTTTTTGTGTCAGAAAGAATTATGATTACGCCGTTTACCAACTCCTGTTTTTGTGTCAGAGAGAATTATGATTACACCCTTTATCAACTCCTGTTTTGTGTCAGAGAGAATATGATTACGCCCTTTATCAACTCCTGTTTTGTGTCAGAGAGAATTATGATTACGCCCTTTACCAACTCCTGGTTTTGTGTCAGAGAGAATTATGATTACACCGTTTACCAACTCCTATTTTTGTGTCAGTGAGAATTATGTTTACGCCCTTTAACAAAACCTGTTTTTGTGTCAGAGAGAATTATGATTGCACCCTTTATCAACTCCTGTTTTGTGTCAGAGAGAATTATGATTACGCCCTATACCAACTCCTATTTTTGTGTCAGAGGATTATGTTTACGCCCTTTACCATAACCTGTTTTTGTGTCAGACAGAATTATGATTACACCCTTTACCAAAACCTGTTTTTGTGTCCGAGAGAATTATGATTACACCCTTTATCAACTTCTGTTTTGGTGTCAGAGAGAATAATGATTACACCCTTTATCAACTTCTGTTTTGTGTCAGAGAGAATTATGATTACACCCTTTATCAACTCCTGTTTTTGTGTCAGAGAGAATTATGATTACGCCGTTTAAAAAAACCTGTTTTTGTGTCAGAGAGAATTATGTTTACGCCCTTTACCAACTCCTGTTTTGTGTCAGAGAGAATTATGATGACGCCCTTTACCAACTCCTGTTTTGGTGTCACTGTTCATCATATAATTTAAGTTCTTACATTCGTGGTGTTTCATTTGGTTCGCATCGTGCTGAAACAGCGCTTTCTTGAATAAGTATGTCTAAAATAGCCAACATTTCTTAGTTTTTTTTCACGCGTTTATGAAAGTCTTGGTTTACTTTCGTTTGGGCTGCAGTATAGTTAAAAAGTGTGGACATGTTCTTGTATTCGTTAAAGGTAAAGTTCAGATCAGCCTAGTTACTGAAGACCAGCGTGAGGGTAAGTTCGTGTGTTTGTGAGTAGCCACGTGCCTGGTCGCAGTTCTTTGGATATCAGGTCTTATCTTTAGTTTAAGATGGTGATAATATTATGTGCATTTCTATACCGCTTGGCTGCAAGTAGGCTACATGCTCATAGAGCATACACATTATCGCCCTGGTCATTAAAACAATATATCATCCACAAAATCCGTCAACTCACCGGGAAGTATACAACCTAAGCTGCCTGTTTGGTGGTACTATCACATTACCATCACATTCCGACCAATTTCGACTGGCTGGATTCAAGCAATTTACGAGCAAAGCTACTTGCCTAAGATGTTACCACTGACATAGCAAATGTCTCAGTGCGAGGCAGGGGCGAACCCCTGAAGGTCTAAACACTTTCTAAAGCCAGCCTATCACCCATCCAACTACTCTCCGGGTTCGACGTAGCTTTTACTTCTCAAGCTCATCACCTACATGCGTGCATTGCACGAGGGCAACTCACCTAACAAAAATATGTGTCTTGCCGTACATTATATTGTAGAGACCTCAATAATGACAACATCTTTATAAAACTCAGAAATGTCCAAACGTGGATAATGCCCTGTTTCATAAATTTGTGAAATGGCTTTCGGAACTTACAACGGGTTAGCTCCCCTACGTTCCAGTGACGTTGGACATGAATCGGCGGATGAAATCCCGAAGCATTATGCTCGGAAGTCCGCCGGCTCACAAACTAAAATACCTACGGGAACTACATGATGCATTTTTATGAAATATTATCAGTCAAAATAGTGTAACTGTCACAAACAGTTGATGATTCATTTGTTGCTACTTAAATCTACACACATTTAGCAATAATATTAAATCAAACACTATATTCGTGAAAAATGTTATGGTTCTCATGGAGACAGACTTGCTATGTGTTGCAAGTAGTCCACAATGGCAGAGTTACCTCCCCTGCAATGACGGCCATCAAATCATGTCAGAGATGTTTAACAAATAACTCTTTGAAATCAGAACGGTATGTTAGAGAAGAGTCTTTCTCGAGAAATTCAAATCGTTTGGAGAATGTTTAGACAATCAGAAATAGAAATAAAAAATGGAAGCAGACCGTTGAATTATTGTAAAAGAATATCCGGTCATATTGAATCACTGAAGTCAAGAACCCCGCCAATTAAATTATTGACAAATCGTCACAACTGGTGAAATCAATAACAGTTGTGACGATGACGAACGTCCGAAGCAATTAAGCTTTTTGAAAGCCTGAACATTTCCCGATACCAATGTTTACCTCAAACTGAGCGCAAGCAATGAATCTAAAGTCTTAGGAACAAGCGTTAGCTCTTTATTATGAGTAATAATGAATGTCTCATTGACAGACGATTCCATAGTGTGGATCTGAGAGGTGAGTTAATTAGTCTTGTGCATCGCTCGTAGCAATTGTAAGAATAAAACTATACAAGCCGTCACACCGGCTGGCACAAACCTCCCTGACAACTCGTACCCTAATTCTAGGTTGCCTTTAAGAAAAGTATGCGCCGTGTCAGTGCAAACGCACGCCTAACATAAATCAATTGGACTACTTTCAAAACGCGTGAGTCTCGACAATATTTTTGCACTCGTAACAACTTTGTCTCTTTCAGTCCACCTCACCTCCACTTTCCTGAAGACTCGCGCCTATATCTGCACGCGCCTTGGCCTGGGGTCGGTCATGACCAATCAGAGCGTGCGTTGTCTTGGAAGTAATAAGGTCAAATAGTTTTTACTTTGCAAACTTATTATAACATTAAAGAATTTCTCTAAAACCCATATTAATTCATTTTCGAATGTACTACTTTCTGCAGTATGTTTAGAAATATAAAGTAAGTTGAAAATTGTTTGAAGTAATACATGTAATTAAAGCTCGTTGGAAATCTGGCGTACATAAATATTCTGTCCAGCAAATCAAAGGCTAATTGAGAGTTGTCTTTCTTGAAAAAAGTCCGCTGAGAATGGCACGATATATCGACGAGGCGTCATCCGCCATAGCGCATGATCCGCATGATTGTTTGTTTTTATCAGCAAGCATCTTTTAAATGCGCCGACGTTGTAGTTCCCTTAATATTTACATTTAACAGCATTGGTATGCACCATTTTGAGTTAACAAATACCAGCTTAAAGGTAAAAGTTTAAAGTTAGAGAATATTGTGGTTTATTTGTTGGGACTATTATTTTTAAAGCTTGAATCTTTCGATTTGCCCGTACTGTACGGGAGCGATTTGGAGCGATTTGATTGGTTGGTTAATATTCTCCACACTACAGCCACCATTTAGGGTGCGAAGTATATCTCACGGTAACGAAAATGTACGAAGATGTTCCTATTGTGACCGTATATTACAAGCACGTGAAGTTAAGTTATTGTCGAGCTCGGAATATATACATAATTATAATATATATAGTTGGATGGGTGATGAAATATGCATGCAATCTCACGTTCAGCAAAATTCGGAAACCGATGTCTCAGACCTGCTATGCCTTGCGCATCACTAAGCGCTGGAGGATACTTGTTACTTTTCCACCTCGTGAAAGACACAGTTCTCCATTAGCACCTTCGGGTCTTAAAAGGCAAAATAAATTCATTCCGAGCGGCGAAATGAATGCATTCCAAACTTTACGCTGGAACTTTGAAATATTCGTAAACCTTCGGAAACGTTGCACTTGCAAATAAATGCATTCGCCTCATACTCGAAAAGCGTTCAGGTGCCGACAAGAAAATTAGAGAAAGGTTCCAAATGAGGCTGACCTTTTAAAAAATTGGAAAATAATTTTGTCTGTATATGTGACCCGACGCCACGAAATCAGTCGGTTCGCGCTGAGGTAGATATTGAGTAATCAGCTCTCAAAGATAATCACCTTGAAAATAACGAAAAACATTTTATTGCAGAATTTGATTCGTCAACACTTACAGTATATGTGACAAAGTTACCTAAATGATGCTAATACTTCATTAAAACACCTAAAATTGACTTTGAATGTGTTGTATCACTCCCGCCATTCGCTAATGTCCCTTGAAACAATGGTAAGGTGATTGTAATGTGTTGCCCCAATCTAGCACAAATTATTTCGGAAAGTTCTAGATAAATGTATTCATTAGAGAGAACACTTCTAGTTTCTAAACATACTTGTATTTTTCTCTTTTCTAGTGCCGATCTTTAACTGAGGCGCACAAAATCGCTAAAAAAACCTGGATTGTCCTCAAGCGTGACAGATTAATAAGTCTTTTTAAAAGAATAAAACCTTTATGACCCTAATTAACTTTTTGATCACACCTCCCCCCCTGACGGTTCCTCAGCATTACAGATTTAATTGTCTTCGGGTAATAACCTCAAACAGGCAACAGGAAATTCATGTCTAGACAAAATAATTATCTACATGTAATTATAAGTAATCATGTCAATGCATTTAACATTCCGCAAACACATATATGGGATTAAAACATCTTAAATGTTTTTTAAACATCTTAAATGTTTTTAAACATCTTAAATGTTATACCTATTTTGTATGCAATGGATAATATATATCTCTTATTAACTTATTTTTAGTGTCTTTCTCTGTTTTAATCAAAGTAGGATACTGGTTGTTATGGACCTTTGTTAACCAACTGAGCCAATCTTTAAACTCGTTATTCTCAGCATTGTCAAATTCATGTTGGTGGTGAAATTCGTTGCAAGTTCGCTCATATCTTCAACAATTTTTGAGCTACAGCAATAAATGAGGTATCATATGAAAGGTTGTCATGTGCTCTTTGCAATTATATTAATAACTCAAAATGTCAACTATGCGCCAAGTGCCTCATTTCGTGGTGTCGGGTCACATATTGTCAGTGATATATGGATGTCTGTGTTACCTCTGTATTCTGTTGTTGCAGGACAAAAGTACAATAGAGAACATGGGGCAAGTCTTTGTGGGACTGGTGAATGGCACAGTGAGTATTTTTGTACATCAGCCCAATATGAGGAAGTTAAACAAGGAATGGAGATTTGTTAAGTCTCTAACTCTTTCTCTGGATTTTCCAGTTGTTGGAATGACACTGGTTGACCCAACTGGTGAACTGTGGGTTGGATGTGGTCATCTCCTCAACATAGTCAGCACAGAGACGCTGTTGAAGGAAGAGATAATTGACATCACAAAGGAGACCGTGTGTGAAAAGCTTGGAAGAAAACCTGTTATCAAACATCTTGTGAGTGCTAGGGACAGAGTTTGGTGTTCTTTTCGGAAGTCTGGAAAGATTTTTGAATTTGACCCTCACATCAGACAGATCCTATTTTGTCTGGACATAAAATACAGTCAAATGAGTTGGAGATACCTGGGTTCCAATAAGGAAGCAACCAGTGGTTCAGAAACAGAGTTGGGGACAGATTCTGAAGATGATGGCGGTTCCAATGACAGTCCAAGAAAACCTCCATTCAGGATCACAAATAGAAGAAAAGCACCTGTTCCACCAAGGTCAGAAGATGTGGAACCTGGTTTTTACGATGTGGCTTATGCTGGTTCTCGTGTTCATGCAGAGACCCCTGAATATTTGGAGCTCCTGGATGACACACAAAGTCAACATTCTCACGATTCTGGAAATCTGCAAGAGTACGAGGAAATAGATTTTAAAGGACAGTCAATGGAATATGTGGAAAAAAAATCAAACCTATTTCAAAGAGTGTCAAAAAAGATTAAGGATAACGTTATGACAATGTCCCCTGAACTTCATGTATCTGCACATCAATATGGTACTAAGACAAGGTCTTGCTCTGGATCAGAAGAGGGTACTTCATCTCCACCTCCAATTCCTCCAAGAAAGCCACCAAGGCCTTCAGTTTCAACTTCCATGAAATGTGGATCTGACACTGCGAGTGTCGGGTCCATTACACCGGAAGATCATAGCCCCTCTTTGGCCAACCATAGGCCACCTCTATTCCCACGAAAGTCAACTGGAAACACTGAAGAAACAGTTCCCCCTATTCCTGCAAGACACAGAATACAACCACCTCCAGTTTCACCAAAGCCTGTGCCTAAAGGCCAACCAGTATCTTGGAATTCAAGTTCTTCAACAAGGATGTTGAATGTTCCTGGTCATGATGAAAATAATGATGTTCCTCCTCCACCTCTTCCCAAACCACGAAAACCAAGATCTTTCCAACCCCCTAAAAAACCAAACATGGATACAGATTTGTCAAAAAGTTCAGTGGACTCCACAGTAAAACGTCCTCCCCCAGTTCCTCCTAGAAGTCCATCACATCCAAGCAAAGAGGAATCACACATCAAATTCAGAAATGAATCCACTCCAGTTTATGTGTCATCCTTGCTGGTTAAGGAAGATCACCTTTGGCTGGGTACAACGTCTGGCACAATTGTTCTGGCTTGCATAGAGGGTAGTACTTCCAAGCTCAGGCAGAAATGGACATGTTTAAAAAGAGTGTCTGCAAACAGGCTTGACGATGAGGAACCTATAACTGGACCAGTAACTCAGCTGGTGACAGTGGGAAACCTGGTCCTGTCTTCTGTAAGTCTGACCTCAGAGGAAGTACCTCATACAGAGCTGTCAGTGTGGGATGTAGCTGGATCAGGCAGGATAGATGTAATCAGCAGTTTCTGGAAAGGACTGTACAAGTTGCAGCAGGAACTAACCAGCAAGGACAGTTTGGATGTAAACTAACTGCTCTCCATCTTCACAATCCAGGGTATTTATGACTGTCAGTGCTTCCTCGTTACTATTCAGGATAGATGTTTTGTTTGTATGGAAAGTCAAAATGTGCTAAATATGGACAACAAATGACATATCACAAAATTACATGAGGAATTGGCAAGGGGAAGTAACTCTTAACAAATTAACAGAGCAACATTGCAGAGGTCTTTTACTTTTCCGAGGACTGGGAGAGACTCCCCACTTGATTGGATATTATATCTATCAGTGGGCCGTAGACTCCCCACTGATGGTTAAAACACTGACCTTGAGGTGATTGTTCAGCATAGGAGTTAATCCAGGGTAATTGATGGAGATACTGGTGGGATTCGTAAATATCCTGGATTACGAGGATGATTGCTCTCTTGTGGATAAGCTTTCAGTTGTTGGAAATTTGCCTTCAAAAGGTTGTGGCTGAAATATTGCCCACTGTGATGTTAACCACCATTCAATTCATTGAAAGGTGTCTGATTCTAATCAGATTGGGCATTACTTTGAATGTACTGGAATTTGGTTTATTGATTCTGTGCTGTTATACCTGCATTGTATTGTTGGAATTTTTGTGAATGGCAAATTCATGTTGGAATAATGGTTAATGATGGTTAGCACAGTATCTAATTGTTTTACCCTTTCAACACTGCAGCCCTGTATGTTTGGCACAGGTAAAGAATTCCCATTTTCAAATTCGTACAATTCGGGAACTCAAGTCCGAGCTGAGGAACTTTAGCCCTAAATAGTGTATCTGGATGTGTGACATCTTTCAGCTCATCACTGATTACAAAACATGCTTGTTAATTAACTCTTGCTATGTTGCTGAGCTTGGGAAACTTGCAATATATTTGTTATAGTATTATTAGTTGCATTAATTAGATGTTTGTTACAGAATGTTTTTATATTTTAAAGTTGCAATATATGCATGTTATGTATTTGAATATTTCAAAGTTTTAATGTGTTCTCCAGGACGCAGGATATGCGGCATTGCGCACAGCATTTGAGCCATGATGAATAAAACTACTGAGAACGTGTTGCAAATGGTGTTGCAGATATTATTTAGGACCCAAAATATATTTCAAAAGGTGTCGGGCAGTGGAATCTAATTGATATTAATACCTTTTGTTGTCAAATCATCCTGAAAGCATGACTCAGAAGGCAGTACAGTATTGTGTATGTTTATTACCTCTCTGTCTTGCACACACACACACACACACACACATGCACGCACACACACACACACACACAGAAGACACTGAAATCCCCTTTTATATTTCTCTCATTGAAACTTGAAATGAGTGCTTGCCTATGCAGAACGAGACCCTTCCTGATTTACAGGCAAAAGAATTTGTCCCCTTCTTGAGAAACTTGCAATATATTTGTTATAGTATTATTAATTGCATTAATTAGATGTGTGTTACAAAGTGCTTTTATATTATGAAGTTGCAATATATGCATTTTGTGTACTTGAATATTGTAAAGTTGTAATGTGTACGGTAATGCATGTTAATAAATATTGCTACAATGAGCGTAATATCTTAACATTGATATACATGTACATTGTTACACAAAACCAGCCAACATAGTACCATATCCTCAAAGTCCTGGTTAACTATTTCAAAGGTATTTATAATGCGTCTGCTGATGAACATCCAGATGACGTCACCCCATTGCTGGAAGATTTGTATCTCAAAAAGCAATCTGATGCCTGTAGTAGTGCACAACTCACAAAAGATGATATATTTTGTACACCCATTTGTAGAGACAAAATACAAGCAAGCATCAATACACTTTAATGCAACAAAGCTGCTGGTCCAGATAATGTAATTGGTGAACTGTTTAAGGCATCAAGTAATTTCATTATTCTTTACCTGAAAGTACTATTAAATACTATTTATGATAAGGGTGAGTTCCCCTCTGACTGGTCTATGTCAATCATCGTACCTGTTCACAAGAAATGTGATGTAAACCATCCTGCAAACTACTGTGTTATCTCCTGTCTAAGCTTTGTAGACAAACAGCATATTGAATAATAGACGTGTTCTGGTGGGACTGTTTAGACATGATTAAAAAGGAACTTCATGTTCATGTATTGGCAATATTTCCACTCTTCAAGCTGTGATCAATAAGTATTTATCGAAGAAAGGTGGCAAATTCTATGCATGCTTTGTTGATTTTGCAAATTCTTTTGATTCTGTACATGGACACAAGTTATGATGTTTATTTAATAAACATGGTCTCAATACGAAAATGGACGAAGCTTTAAGACATTATATTCAAATGTTAAAGCATGTCGTAAATTTAACATTTTTAACAAGTTGTTTTGGTTGTCCACTTGGTGTGCTGCAGGGTTGTATTCTTAGTCCTTTTGTATTTCTATTTTTATAAATGAACTTGTATGTGACATCACCTACTCTTGTACAAATGGTGTTCAACTTTTTCCTGAGCTGTGTGAAGTATTTCTGTTACTTTTAGTGGATGACATGTTTCTCTTTTCTGAATCTGTAATTGGTTTACATCAACAAATTAATATTTCAGAACACTACTGCATAACTTGGTCTCTTAATGTAAATTTAAACAAAACAAAAGTAGTTGTTTTCAAAATTGGTCCAATACTAGCTGTCTACAACTGGAAATGGCAGTATGGTAATACTCATTTAGACATTGTCAGTTCCTATAACTACTTATAGGCACTGTGTTTTCAAGAACCTGAAGTTGGCATACAGCAGATGAACATCTAGCTTTCCCAGCCGAGAAAGCTTTTGTATCAGTTCAGTCATGTCTATTTAAATTTGAAAATCTGTCATGTTACATTTATTTTAAAATATTTGATTGTAAAATACTGCCTATATTAATGTGTGGTTCTGAAATGTGGGTCATGTACAAGTATGAGTTTTCAGGAAAGATTTTTCTTTATGCAATTAAGAGATTTCTGTGTGTGTGTGTAACTATACCAAAGGTTGTAGCCTCAGGTGAAACTGGAAGATACCCCACATATGTACGTGTTCTTTCTTCTTTTATTACATACTGGTTAAAACTTGTATCTCTTTCATCTACAGGATATCCATCAACAGCATATATATATGTTGTACTATCTTGATCAACATGCAATTATATCTAGAAATAGAAACAATTGGGTTACTCTCTATGTTAAGCAGTTTCTATTTAGGCTAGTACTGGGTTATGCAATAGATATGGCAGAGTAAAGTGATGATGATAAGCCGTTATTTCTTCAACTTGTCTTGCAAAGACTAAAAGATCATCATCAACAACATTGGTTTAGCAGTATACAGAATGGGTCTTGTGCAGCATTATACTTATGTTTTAAATATGAAGATTACCTAAGTGAAGTTAATTTGAAGCAATTTATTAGAGTATCATTGTATCAGTTTCGTTCCTGTTTTTATAAGTTGATGTATTATTGAGAAATATTTCATTGAACTGATAACAAATGTAGACTCTTTACAGGTAATGCTGTTGAAGACGAGTTTCATGTTTTACTTGTATGTGATTATTGTGAAGATCTCAGAGAGGAGTCTATTACATCTATATTTATAAACTCTCTATCCATAAATTTTTAATTCTACAGCAAAATATTCGTTACTAAGAAATGTGTCTGTCTGTCATATGTCTTTGTCAGAAGAAAGAAGTCATTCACTTCACACAATGTTGTATCATATTGCACTAAGGGCCTGTGGCGTACAGTTGTGAATAAATATTCATTCATTGATATATATTATATTAATACAATTAGGCTGCAGTGTGTGCTGAACATTGATATATGTACATGTATAACAAAGTTGAAATTGCAATGTATTTGTTATAGTTAAATGAGAATCATAAAGTAAGAATGTAAAGCACACATAATTATGAACTATTATTGATATGCAAAAGATGTAGAGTCATCGAAAAGTTTTTTAATTCTGATTTTGATCATGGGAGTATTTCTTCTCAGCATTAAGTGTATGCAATATTCATGATGCAAGTTCATGTTGCAAAGAACCATGTGACGTCGAAAATAACTGTTGAAAAAGTGAGGACACTGGAATCTATCTGGTAATTTGTATTGCCTTACTGAGGCCAAAGTGTTAAAGGTATGTAGGCCTACCTTGTGTATTGAATGTTTGTGGATGATTTGCTGCCTGAAAACTTTGAACAATATAATTTTGTGATATTTTTATTTTTGTGTTTGTTTATTGTGTTCTCAGCAGCTGTATAAGCAGAACAATTGAATTGCAAACTCTATTATTTTAAAACGTAGTTTGTGTTTTAAATATCCATTAAGCTTAATAAATGTTTATTTTTAAAAATTAGCTATGATTTTGATCAGTCTAAAATTCATTTTGAGAGAAATAATGCAATGGGGAACATCACAGCCAAGAACTCCTATAGGAGGCAGCACGGAAAACATGAGATCCGCAGAGTGATGTCCCTTGATAACACTCAAGGTCAACAATGCCACTTAAGTTAAAAGTCAGCTTATTTTACGTCGCCTTTTGCCTCCTGAAAGGAGGCTATATCGGCGACGAAAAACACTGCCACTTTCCCTCTCTGGGTGGTGTCTCTGTGGAAGCAGAGAGGGGGGGGGGACACGTTAACGGCAGACCCCATTGTTAGACGAA